>SJYC01005264.1:0-79260 GCA_006408675.1 Madoqua kirkii | reverse complement strand
TCTTGTAGGTCTTCATAAAACCATTCAACTTCAGCCTCTTCAGCATTACTGGTTGGGGCATAGACTTGGATAACTGTGATATTGCATGCTTTGCCAGGAGATGAACAGAGATCATTCTGTCGTTTTTGAGATTGCATCCAAGTACTGCATTTCAGACTCTTTTGTTGACCATGATGGCTACTCCATTTCTTCTGAGGGATTCCTGCCCACAGTAGTAGATATAATAGTCATCTGAGTTAAATTTACCCATTCCAGTCCATTTGAGTTCGCTGATTCCTAGAATGCTGACGTTCACCCTTGCCATCTCTTGTTTGACCACTTCCAGTTTGCCTTGATTCATGGACCTGACATTCCAGGTTCCTATGCAATACTGCTCTTTACCACATCGGATCTTGCTTCTATCACCAGTCACATGCACAGCTGGGTATTGTTTTTGCTTTGGCTCCACATCAGGTGGCCAAAATTTTGGAGTTTCAGCTTCAGCATCAGTTCTTTCAATGAATATTCAGGACTGATTTCCTTTAGGATGGACTGGTTTGATCTCCTTGCAGTCCAAGTGATTCTCAAGAGTCTTCTCCAACACCACAGTTCAAAAGCATCAATTCTTCACCATTCAGCTTTCTTTACAGTCCAACTTGCACATCCATACACAACTACTGGAAAAACCATAACTTTGTTGGCAAAGTAATGTCTCTGCTTTTTAATATGCTCCCTAGATTTGTCATAGCTTTTCTTCCAAGAAGCAAGTTTCTGTTAATTTCATGGCTGCAGTCACCACCTGCAGTGATTTTGGAGCCCAAGAAAATCAAATCTGTCACTGTTTCCATAATTTTTCAATCCATATGCCATGAAGTGATGGGACCAGATGACAGAAACAGGGACAACAGAGGATGAGATGATTCAATGGCATCACCGACTCAATGGACATGAGTTTGAGTAGACTCCAGGAGTTGGTGATGGATAGGGAAGCCTGGTGTGCTGCAGTCCATGGGGTTGCAAAGAGCTGGACATGTCTGAGAGACTGAACTGAACTGACTGATGGGATCAGAGGCCATGATCTTAGTTTTCTGAATGCTGAGTTTTAAACCAACTTTTTCACTCTCCTCTTTCACTTTCATCAAGAGGCTCTTTAGTTCCGCTTCACTTTTTGCCATAGGAGTGGTGTCATCTGCCTACCTGGGTTATTGATATTTCTCCCGGCAATCTTGTGCTTGTGCTTCATTCAGCCCAGCATTTCACGTGATGCACTCTGCATGTAAGTTAAAACGTACTCCTTTCCCAATCTAGAACCAGTCTGTTGTTTCATGTCTGTTTCTTACTGTTGCTTCTTGACCTGCACACAGATTTCTCAGGAGACAGGTAAGGTGGTCTGGTATTACCATCTCTTTCAGAATTTCCCAGTTTGTTGTGATCCACACAGTCAAAGGCTTTGGTGTAGTCAATAAAGCAGAAGTAAAAGTTTTTCTGGGACTCTCTCTCTTTTTTGATGATCCAACAGATGTTGGCAATTTGATCTCTGGCTCCTCTGCCTTTTCTAAAACCAGCTTGAACATCTGGAAGTTCTCAGTTCATATACTGTTGAAGCCTCACTGGGAGAATTTTGAGCATTACTTTGCTAGCATGTGAGATGAGTTGCAATTGTACAGTAGCTTGAACATTCTTTGGCATTGCCTTTCTTAGGAACTGAAATAAAAACTGACCTTTTCCAGTCCTGTGGCCACTGCTGAGTTTTCCAAATTGCTGGCATATTGAGTGCAGCACTTTCACAGCATCATCTTTTAGGATTTGAAAAAGCTCAGCTGGAATTCTATCACCTCCACTAGCTTTGTTTATAGTGATGAAGGCCCACTTGACTTCCAACTCCAGTATATCTGGCTGTAGGTGAGTAATCACACCACCATGGTTATTGGGTCATTAGATTCTTTTTTAGTCTTAAGAAATAATTAAGAAAGAAGGTTACTAAGACTGAAAAGCAGTGGAGGAGGAGAATGAGAGAGGGTTGGAAAACACAGCAGGAAATACAGGCAGGAACCTACATCAGAGAGGGTGCTATAAACAGGTTAGAAATTTTGGACATTATCTTAGGGACAATGGAAAGCCACTGAAGAGTTTTGAGCAGTGGCGTAATGTGAACAGATCTGCATTTTTAAAAAATCACTCTGGCTCCAGGGTAAACAATGAATTGGAGAGAGGTGAAAATAACAACTAAAAGATAAACTAGAAAGCTTAAACAACAGTCTAGGCCCAAGATGATGACATCATAAACTAAGGTAGTAGTCATGAAAGTGGCGAGAAGCAAATGGACTTGTGAGTCTTTCAAGAATTCAAGTCAGGACCTGGTGATGGACATAATATGGAGAAGGCTAGATAACAGGGGTATCAAGAATGTTTCCAGTTGATGGATTACTGGAAAGCAACAAACACCATCCCATCCTTCTCAGAATAACAAGGCAGCTTCATCAAATCAAAACAGTATACACATGATAATAATAATAACAATATTTAACATTTACTGAGTAGATATGCAGGTATCACTCAATGCTTCTCCTGTGCTAAATGCTGTACATGTTTTGTTTCATTTAATCACCTCATAGCATCATGAGAAATGTTTAGAATCATCTTCAACTTGTGTATGGAAACTGAAACACTGAAGAGTCAACTTTTTTCAAAGGTCAGTTGTCCATCCTCTTTACAACTTAGTCAAGAAATAGTCACACCGTTGCTCACGAGGGGTTCCCTTGCTTGGGCCAAATCCTAATACTGGATATTGATGCCTTAGATGGCCATTACCCAGTATGCACATATTTATAGCAAAGAGTGGCCAGTCTAGATCAAGATCCATGCAGTCCTGGATTCCCTAAGTAAAAGCTATCTTAGACTCAACCTCATTCTGTCAATAACACTGTCTATATAAAATGAAACACAGTTATCGGAAAATTTTTAATTCCAAATTTTCTATCACTAGTAAATTTGGTTTTACTTAGTGGATTAACTGACTGGAACTTTTTCCCAGCCGAACTAAACAGGTTTGAAATACCCAGTTAGCATTTACCAGTTTTAATTTCAAATTAGCAAAAGTAGTAAAAATATCAGATTGTCAATTATTTTAAAAGTAGACTTTTAAAAAGATAAAAGCTATTGCTTTTATCTGCACATTCTCCTGTTCTAGTTAGATAACACATCTCTAATCTTAAGAACCATCCTCTCTTGGATGCAGATTGTGTAGTCTTGGGGGGTCTGGAAAGTTGGTCCCACCTCCTGTTCCATCCCAACCAAGAAGACCACCACTTTTCTGGTCATAGCAGTATCTTCAGTGATGGGCTTATGACTCAAACACAGTCAAAGCTAATCCTGAAGCTTCCGTTTAAGCTTTACATTTCAGTTATTGACACCACATATACTTGTGGAAAGCCTACAATGAGTCCAGGCACTATTGGAGGGAATGAGGATATTGGCAACGAGAAGAAAACAAAAAAAACATGAAAATCATTGCCCTCAGGATGTATACTTTCTACTAGGGAAAACACTAGAATAAGTACCATATACGACAAATAAACTGTATATGATATCTTGCTGCTAAGTCACTTCAGTTGTGTCCAACTCTGTGCAACCCAACAGATGGCAGCCCACCAGGCTTCCCTGTCCCTGGGATCCTCCAGGCAAGAACACAGGAGTGGGTTGCCATTTTTCCTTCTCCAATGCGTGAAAGTGAAAAGTGAAAGTGAAGTTGCTCAGCAGTGTTGGACTCTTCGTGACCCCATGGACTGCAGCCCACCAGGCTCCTCCATCCATGGGACTTTCCAGGCAAGAGTAGTAGAGTGGGGTGCCATTGCCTTCTCCTATATGATATCCTAGAGAGTGTTAAAAGCTAAAGGGAAAACTCAGAGGGAGGGATGTGAAATTTTGATGAGGGGAACGTTGTAATTTACTCAGGGGTATAATAGTCATTGGAAAAGAGCCATTTTTTCATCTAGAGCCACAGGAACCTATTTCTGCCTTCAGGAGGCAGATTGGAAAATGAAGACAACTCAAGAGAAATCAGAACCTAGAGGTGCAGAGAAACAAAGGCCTAATGATGTCTTTGAAGCACCTGGACTCAGCTGTGCCTCAAGTTTTTTCAGTTATATGAGGCAATAAACGCCCTGATTTGGGGGGTTCGAATTGGGTTTTCTGTCACTTGCAACCAAAAAAGGCCTGACAAATGCCAACACTTTCAGGTATATATAGAAACTTAAAGTAGCTTATAATGTGTTTCTAAGTGGGGTTCCTGCTGTACTTGGATTATCGAATAGCTAGAACTCATTTCTAATTAGCAGGATACATTCAAAGTAAACACCTAAAATCCTAAGACCTTAAAAACAGCATGTTCACTTTAACGTTTTTAAAGTTCCTTAAAATGTGCTTTATACCCTTACTGGAAGGAACCCTTTCTTAGCCCTTGTTCCAAGGTCACTCTTGCCCAGATTGATCAATTACAAATTCTAAAGTTACCTCAGCTAAGAATAAATTGAGGTTTTACCAGATATGCCTATATAGAATAGTTGCATTTTGACTTTTTTGAAGGCTTACAAGGCAACAGAGAATATCTGTCTTACTTTTGTTGATGGTGTTGGTCATATTTTGAGAGACATATAGTTAAGGACCAATTCGCATGTGCTATGTCAGCCACAACATACTAGCTGATTAGAACCCAAGTGTTGGATTGAAGCATGTATAAATTTAAGATTACAGAAAGCAGCTTTTTTTATGTTTCTCATCCTTCTTCCTCTATTCTTCCTCTCACTTTGAGCTTACTTTCTCGACCCACACCAAATTAAACAAAACACACACACACACATAACAGCTTCTCTCCCTTTTAACCCAACATCCCTTTGGATCCCCTTTCACGTATGTAGCAAACTGCCAAGCAGAGACTTCTGCTCCCTCAACCCAACCAAGAGGACCCAAGCTAGAGACAAAAGATAATAAGCATCCATATTTGTACATAAGCCATGAATCGACAGGGAATTTCCTTGAGGCTTATTAAAAGAGGCTAAGCTAATTCCACTATTGAAGCCATCACTAGAGAGATCCTGCCTCAAGCTACATGAGACATCATCAGTCGACAAAGGTCCATCTAGTCAAAGCTATGGTTTTTCCAGTAGTCATGTACAAATGTGAGAGCTGGACCATAAAGAAGGCTGAGTGCCAAAGAACTGATGCTTTTGAACTGTGGTGCTGTAGAAGACTCTGGAGAGTTCCCTTGGACAGCAAGGAGATCAAACACAGTCAATCCTAAAGTAAATCAGCCCTGAATATTCATTGGAAGGACTGATGCTGAAGCTCCAGCTCCAATTCTTTGGCCACCTAATGCGAAGAGCCGGCTCACTTGAAAACCGTGATGCTGGGAAAGATTGAGGGCAGGAGGAGAAGGGGGCAACAGAAGATGAAATGGTTGAATGGCATCACCAACTGAATGGCCATGAGTTTGAGCAAACTCTAGGAGATGGTGAAGGACAGGAAAGTCTGACATGCTTCAGTCTGTGGGGTCACATAGGACTCAGACGGTAAAGCATCTGTCTACAATGCGGGGGACCTGGCTTCGATTCCTGAGTTGGGAAGATTCCCTGGAGAAGGAAATGGCAACCCACTCCAGTACTCTTGCCTGGAAAATCCCATGGACGGCGGAGCTTGGTGCAGGCCACTGTCCATGGGGTTGCAAAGAGTCGGGCATGACTTCACTTTCACTTTCACTTTCATAAGGTCACAGAGAGTCAGAAACAAGTGAGCAACTGAAAAACAATATGAACAGACAGGGTACAGATTTTCCTTGGGGCTTATTAAAGGAGGCTAATCTAATTCTGCCATTGGAGCCATTCCTGGATGGACCCCACCTCAAGCTACATAATCAACAAAGAGAGGAAATTCAAAGAAATTCTCAGTCATGGGGGTGAGTCATCAGCCCCGTGAGCAGCCTTTTCCTTGCCTTCCCACAGAGGGAGGTCTGAGGCTATTTCTCTCCACTTCATCAAAGAAAAGGAGCTTCAAAGATATCAGTCTTTGAGATGCCTGTGAGAAAAGGAGAGTGGCTTCTTTTTCCCAGATCGGATGTCTACATGTACAGCAGCATAGGTGTGGGCTCTCCGTGCTTATCTGAACAGGGGAGAGGAGACTTAGAGCAAAGAGCTATGAGTGAGACATCTGTGGTATGGAAAGATTTGTAAGTTTCCTCTAGATCAAGTAGATTCTGGGAAAGGTAGCTTCATTTGAGCCAAATTCCTGGTGGAAGCTAAGGGGACTGCAAACTCAGGCGGAGCTTCCACGCTGGAAAACAGTGGGAAGGTTTTATGGAGGACCCCAATGATCAGAGAGAGAGAGAGAATCAACAGTCATACAACTGCACAGTTCAGTTAAAAGCTAGTTAACCTCTTTGCTTCATCTTAATCCTCATCTGCCTCATTTCTTCTACCTGCCCCAGCACCAAGAGAATACAGAAGACAGATGGATCATATGGTGATGATTCTATTTTTTGTTTTCTGAGGCACTTTCATACTCTTTTCCATAGTTGTTGTACCAACTTACATTCCCACCAACAGTGTAGGAGGGATGTAAGCTATTACATACAGAACGGAGAGACAACAAGCTCTTACTGTATAGAGCTGCCTGCACGCATGCTGTCGTTTCAATCGTGTCCGACTATTTGTGACCCCATGGACGGTAGCCCACCAGGCTCCTCTGTCCATGGGGTTTTCCCAGCAAGAATACTGGAGTGGATTGCCATTTCCCTCTCCACGGGGTCTTCCCAACCCAGGGATCAAACTCACTTCTCCCACGTCTCCTGCATTGCAGATGAATTCTTTACTGCTGAGCCACAGGGGAAGCCTGCAGCGCACACAGAAGTATATCTAATACCTTGTGATAAACCATTTTAGAAAAGAATATAAAAAAGAGTACATATATATATACATATATATATAATTGAATCACTGTACAGCAGAAATTAACACAACGGAGTAAATCAACAGTATTTCAATTAAAAAACGAAAAAGGAGAGATGAGCTACTTGAGTCATTTTTTATCACTATTCTCACAACAGAACTCTTTATTCCAAGTGAAATACTATTTTAACATAAATTTAAGCTAGAAGTAAAAACAATGCGGCAGTTGCTTGAGCAATTTAAACTTCTATAGCTTGATCCTCAAATAATTCATTGTTTGCAGAACCTCTGCAGTTCCCTCAAGAAATGTTCAGATTTTGTGGAGACTAGTAGGAAAACCACTGCCCTGGACACATGTGTCAGCTCCATGCACACAACTTCATGCTTCCAGACAGCCTGATACACTTTAGCAACACAGTAAGCATGCCCATTGACAGTACTCATAAAAGGCATGGAGTTTACACACAGATGTTTGATATTTTGAGACAGGAAGTACACTGTATTTAAACTCTTTTTCCTATTTATTCCTATCACAGTCTCTTGTTCATAACGTTACACTGTTTCCTTCAACCATGTTCCCACAGTCTTACTTTCCCCACAAACTTCCGTTTATATTTAATGCCTGATCTTGTAATTTCTTGAAAAGGACAAAGACAGAAGTCCATTCAAGGCCAGAAGACAGCGTTTTCTGCTGAGAAACTGTCAGCCAAATTTCTCAGGGAGGAACTGGAAATGAACTGAGAGACATTGATAAATTTCCCTTTTGAACAATCAATAAAAGCCCCACCATCCTGTTCAGCCTCCCACTGTGAAGCAAGGGCCGTAATTACATTGTCAAAAATTCAAGTTGCCCAGGCTGACAGCAACCCCCTTGAAAAGTGACATGTGATTGGCACTTGGTCTGGGGTGGTGAACCTGGATTGACAGACAGAGGGAGGGAGCAAAAGGTGAGAGTGAAATTTCCTCATTGACAATAGCCCCCCAAAACCCCTAGACTGACACTCTGTAAGAATCTGCAAGCCTTTAGCCATACTAACATAGCAAAGCATACAGCGGACACAATTTACTGAGTCATCTGATCACCAGAGATTCAGAATCCAGGCTGTCCCATCCACTTCTAAACCCAGAGAAAGAGAAAGACTCATTGGGCTGTGTGTGCGTATGTGTGTGTGTATGTGTATGTGTAAGCGGTAGGGCGGGGCAGCTGAGTATAGAAGTGTAAGAGAATTTTTCTACATTAAAAGACATGGAAAACATGCTTTCAGCTCCATCTTTCTTGATGACAACTGAACAACAGAGTCTGTTTGCTTAGCAACTTTAATCTATGATAAAAATTGACTAGAGCAGAAGGGTTACAAGGGGCAGCCATGAAGAATGAGACGGAACAGAGAAGGTGGGAAAGCCTGCCGCTGAAATGCAGACTCACTGGTGTGATCCTCTAGGAGTGAAAATTGTATCCATCAGTCAGGCCTCTTCCTATTGGAGGTTGGGAATAAAACACCTAAAAAAGCCTCATTGGCAGGGCAGTGCTATGCTTTTGCTTAGACTGGAACCCATGCAAATGGTTTCCAAGAAGTCTTCATTATAATCATGCCCAGCAATAGTGTTTATCCACCGCTAGGAAGCAGCTGCACCACAAGAGATTAAAATCAAACTGTGTTCACTGAGTTTTGGAAACAGACCAAGGGTGCCTGGAAGTGCTTTTCCTTCATGACCTCCAAAGTTAAAACTTCTCTCTTATTGTGATGAAAGGTAGACAAGAAAATGAATAAAGAGGGACTTCTCTGTTGGTCCAGTGGTTGAGTTTGCCTTGCAATTCAGGGGACGACGGTTGATCCCTGGTCAGGGAACTAAGATTCCACATGCTGTGGAGCAACTAAGCCCGGGCACTGCAACTGCTGACCCACAACTAAAGAATCCATGTGCTACAACAATCTCACATGATGCAACCAAGATTCTGTGTACCCCAACTGAGACCAGATGCAGCCAAATAAATAAGCAATATTTTTTAAAAAAGAAAATGTAATGAATAAGGAGAAAAATCCCCAAGCAGAGCTGGTTCCATGCCAAGTAGAAGTCCCCTCTCATCCTTGAAAGAAACTATGAGATCACTGGAGCTTCCCAGGTAGTGCAGTGGTAAAGAATTCGCCTGCCAGTGCAGAGACACAAGAGATGCAGTTCTATCCCTGGGTCAGGAAGATCCCTTGGGGAGGGTAATGGCAATCCACTTTAGTATTCTTGCCTGAGTGAAATCCCACTGATAGAGGAGACTGGTAGGCCACAATCCTTGGTGTCCCAAAGAGTCAGACACGATTGAGAGACACGACTGAGAGACTTAGTAAGCACGCACATGCAAACACACACACACACACACACACACACACACACACACACACACACATATATACACGCACATGAAATGGTTGGTAGAGGGGACTTGCTGCTTTGGGGGGAAATATCATCAGGACAGCCATAACTAACAGTGTGGAGTGTTACCATGTGCTAGATACTTTGGAGCAGTTCAAAAGCAGTAAGTCTACAAGGCAGGAACTGTGTTTTCCTGATTTTATAGAGACTGATTTGCCCAAGGTCATACTTGATAAACGACAGAAGTGGACTGATTTCTGATTCCCAAACTTAGATGACCCCCTAAAAACAGCCTTTCTCCATGTGCAGCCAGCCAGTGCGCTCCCTGAATCAAATCACCCAATGGTCCCACTGAAAGGCACATTCCTGGGCCCATGCCAAGCCCACAGACTCAGATTCTGGAAGAGAGGTCCAGAAATCTCGGTTTTCAGAATCTTCCCAAGAAGTGTCTTCCGTGCGTGAAGGCTGGTGGCTCCCCTCCCTATAGCATCCTGGAAAGCTGAGTGAAGTCAGATCTTTAGGGACCTGCTGGGGGCAAAGCAGTGAATCAAGTTGTTCACTTTTCTGCATACTTGACAGCAAAAGATAATTAGTTTTCTCCTAAAGCCCCAGCGTCACCAGGTCCACCTCTGGCCCTGGGAAAAGGCCAGTGAAATTACGTAACGATTTTAACCATGATATGGCACCACACTGCCAGGGGGGAAGTCTGTTTGAGACCTCAGGTGGGGAGGGAGAGAAAAGGGAGAGGACTGACAGACCACAGGCTGTGACTGGGGATCCTTCCCACCCAGTGGCTCAGCTCTTTTCTACACACTATTTCTTTCAAATGAATGAGACGCAGCAGCAGCAACTCAATCAGGAAAACAGCTTGATTTTGCCTGTGTTCATGTTCAAGCTTTGCTTCGTGAGAGATCATATTCATGCCTGTATCGGTAGGACTGTGGGGAAAGGGGTAAGACAGCCGTTGATGACACCCTAACCCTTGGAATACAGGAAAGAAGAGGAGGAGGAAAAGGAGGGAGGGAAGAGGGTTGGGAAAGGAGAAGGAAGAAAACGAGAGGAGAAGATGGAAATGAGGGAAGCCGGGAGAGGAGGTGTCTGCACTTTCAGCATCCAGTAACATCACCAGGATAAAGTAGCAACACTTTTGAAATTTCAGGATTCTTAAAACACATTAGAGGCATCTTCTTTGCTTTAATTGCCCCATATATTAATTATAAACAACGGTCCTGGGGATTTTCTTAACTTGACATCTATTAAAACACAGAGGTTAGAAGCACAGAGCACATTTACAATAAAAGCACACAAAAGTATATTTTTAAAGTCTTTCTCTGACACTTCCCAATAGAATGTGAGAAAGAAGGCATTGGAATGAAAGAATTTGAGTAAAAGAATTAGGAGAGTTTCATCCTTCTTCAGGTGAATTTCCACTTCAGGCAAGAGTTATGCCTTCTGCATCTCACAGGACACTGGCTCTCAAACCAACAGATACTTCTGAAGCTTTAGGATCTTTCAGGATCCGGCTGGTTGAAATACTGATCTGTGCCTTTTTCTCAACGGTAAACAGCAGCACATTGGGTTGGTGGTCTAAGTGGTTGTTAGACTAGAACCACCATTGGAGATCATCACTGCTGTGTAAACAGAAGCCCCTCGTGGATCTGGGCTATAAGATCAATATAAGTGCTTGCTGATGAAAATGAGAAGAAAAAGGTAATGCTTAGAAGTAGAATACAAGAATCAATATTGTAGGTGTTTTGAATTTCTGTCTAGATAGTTGTGGGCTTTTCAACCTTATAAAATTTACTCCCAGTGTGTCTCTCTCCAGCTGGTCCCTGGTCAGCATTTAATAAATGCTTGATGATAAGATTCCACTTCTACTCACAGTAAGTTGAAAAAAGGCAGAAGAGGGCTTTTAGTAGACAATGATTGAGGGACACAATTTTTAATGGACTAACCATTGATATCGCAAAAAGACTGACTCCTCAGCATAGCCACATGCCATGTCTAGAACAATTACCCTATGAGAGGTAGCGGGGTCCTGTTTTGTTATGTCAGCACAGATATTCCAACGTATAAGATACCACATTTTCTCTCCAGAAACCCAAATCGGGCCACTATCTGGTGCCTGTACTTTTTATCTGCCTTTGGCTCATGTCATGTAATAAAATGTTTATCAGTACCCACTGAAAGACACTCCATGTACATCATGTTATACTTGCATTTTCTAGTTGATGCTACGGAGTATCCTGGCACACAAAGTAATTTCCTGAATCTCAAGGAAAATAAAAATGTCTGTTTTGCAAAGTGCAATGAGGGCAGCAAAAGGCAAACAAAATTGTAGCAGAAACACACTATAACCTAATATCTGTTTTCTCCCCAGGAACCTATAAACACCAACTCACCTGTAACAGGATTCAAGGGAGAACTCCAACTGAACCACGTTCCCAGGAGGGGAAAACAGCAACAACAACAACAAGCTTGTCTGTTTGGTCTGTGATGCCACCTGTGTACACAGCCGCCCGTGTAGGCTAAGTAACAAGAAGTAACCCTATCGGTCAGTTTTCACTAGGTTAAACCACAGTTACAAATACAAATCCCAGTCATTGATGACAACAAGTTTATTCCTCACTCAAACACATGGGAGCGGTAGGCCACATGCAGCTGTGCCCGAGCTTAAGGGGCTGCCCCTATCCCTATAGGAAGCCCCTATCCCTATAGGATATGGTGTATTCTCAAGCAGAAGGAAACAGCAAAATGTTCAAAGTATTACACTGGTTCTTAAACCTTCAGTTTGACCACAAACCACATCATTTCTGCTCACATTCCATTGACCAAAGCAAGTCCAAGGTGAAGCCCACTCTCACTGGAACAAGGAAATATGGTCTACCAACAGGGAGGACTGAAAGTTACCTGACAGAGAGAAGAGGTGGATAATCCTCTTGCAGAAAGGCAAGCAAATAACTGAGAACTATAGCATACTCTGCGGTAAGTAGCATCACAATTAATATTCCTTATTTACTGGTATAGATGGACTTATTTGCAAAGCAGAAATAGAGGCACAGATGTAGAGAACAAATGTGGATATCAAGGGGATGGATGGAGTGGGAGATTGGGACTGACATTCTCTCTTGATACTATGTATAAAGTAGATAACTAATGAGAACCAGCTGTATAGCACAGGGAACTCGACTCCGTGCTCTGTAGTGACCTAAATAGGAAGGAAATCAGAAAAAGAGGGCATATCTGCATACATATAGCTGATTTACTTTCTATACAGCAGACACTAGCACAACATTGCAAAGCAAATCTACAGTAAAAAAGTAATAATATTAAAGATCCCTTATTTAAGGAAACAGTGCCCATGCTTTAATTCACTTTGTTGCTTCAGCAACTAACAGCCAAAGAGATGTAAGCAGTTTTAGCCATTTTCCTTATTGTCTGTACCTTGGCTAGACAAAGCCCTACCTCAATTCTTCTGGCCAGTTGCCTCACTCACCATGAAGGGAAAGAGTTCCATTCCTCACAGCCAGGAACTTGACTCCATATGGGAAGAAGCGGGCAGAGTAGGAGCTCCCATAGAGTTTGATCCGAGCTTTGCCTTGGAAGGGCTTGTCCTCAGATCCAATCCGGAGTTCTCCACCATCAGAAACAAGGATGGAGTGTGTCCTGAGTTCGATGAGTCCCAGGTCCAGGAAGATCAACTTCCCTCCTAAGAGTCAAGAAAAGACACTCAGTCTCTGGGAAGATGAGGCTCAACTTCTTTTGACAGTTACAATGTCTGATGAAACCGTCTTCATTTATATGAGTGTGCTGAAATTTAGATTTATTTCACGTTCTTTCCTAGGAGCACAGTTGAGTCATCTGACACTGAGCAGAAGCATAGTATTACTGAGTCAGCTTAGGTTAGCTACCACAATTCACAGCAGCTTTGTTTATAGTGTTTTTAGTCACAATAACCTAAATGCCTAGAAATTTAGGAGTGGTTAAATAAGAAATGAGAAGATCACCATTTCACCACGTAATGGCAGCTTAGACAATTAAGTTTAAAAAAACAGGGAAACAGTAAACAGGAAATAGGAATCGAAGAAAGTAACGCCACAATTATAAGACATGGCAAAAGGAAGCGTAATTAAGTGGCATTATGAAATGTTTTGCACTTTAGCTGGCCAACATCCATTATCCTTTTCTTTGGATGGGCTGTCTCTCAGTCCTGTCTGACTCTTTCCAGCCCCATGGACTGTAGTCCGCCAGACACCTCTGCGCATGGAATTTTCCAGGCAAGAGTACTGGGGTAGAGTGTCATTTCCTACTCTATTTCTCTGGATAATAACCCTAATTTCCAATTAGGTTTTGGATAATAGACCCTAATTTCCAACAAGGAATTGTTTTGCTCCATTGAACAGAGCTGAGTGGAACTGTCAATCATGGTGCCTTATCCTACCATCAACTCTGTCATGATTTCCTTGCTTCTCAAGGAAATCTGGAGCCAAGGGAAAGGGGAGACTGGAAATATTTGATTCTGAGTAATTCCAGTGGTTATATCTTAACAAGCCTGAGAAGAGTCCTTGTTTCTGAGACCCTCACCTGCCAAGCCCCTTCAAAAGGCCACCTCTTTCCAACACCTCAGCCTCTGTTGTCCTGATGTCCCTTTTCCAAAAATGGCAAAATGATCACACTCTAAGGTGACTGACCCAAGAAGCAACTCTCCTTTGGTGACCTACAGGTTTGATGCTTGAAAAGCACCACAGTCCCTGCCAGTCTTCCAAAGGGCTTGCTGGCAATGCTGATTTTAAAGTCTGACTTTAATTTTCCCTTCTATTGTAATTACAATGACAAGAATAATCATTAGAAATGCAGTAATGAGTCCCATGTCAAGGAATTGATGCTTTCGAACTGTGGTGTTGGCGAAGACTCTTGAGAGTCCCTTGGCGAGCAAGGAGATCAAACCAGTCAATCGTAAAGGAAATCAACTCTGAATATTCATTGGAAGGACTGATGCTGAAGTTGAAGCTCAAGCTCCAATTCTTTGGCCACCTGATGCAAAGATCGGACTCATTGGAAAAGACCCTGATGCTGGGAAAGATTGAAGGCAGGAGGAGAAGAGGATGGCAGGATGAGATGGTTGGATGGCATCACTGACCCAATGGACATGAGTTTGAGCAAACTCCAAGAGATCGTGAAGGACAGGGAAGCCTGGCATGCTGAAGTCCGTAGGGTCTCAAAGAGTCGGATACAACTGAATGACTGAACAACAATAAATGAATTCTTCTGTGAACAAGAGAGAAGAAACACAACCTGTGGTACAGGCTACCTTCTTGCATTCACTAGAACATTTTCACTCACACCCATGTGTCGTTAATGTCCCAGATCTTCAACTAGTGGAACATGAGTTGAACAATGGGTCCAACAATGGGTCGCACCATTATCAATAGTCAGGAAATCTGAACTGAGATGAACTACGATGGAGACAGAGTACTGAATCATATACCTGTCCGCATTGTGTTATTGGCCTCTGAATGACCCTCAGTAAAGTCTCACAAAATTGCTGGGCCTTGGCCTTCTCAGTTTCCAAATCTGTCCCACTCAGTGCCAAGAGATGGTCTGTTTGCTCCCATATGGAACAGAGTTATGCATTCACTGAGGCTCTTTCTGTCTCTAGAACACTTGACATCTACATCCACAAAGAACGCAGTCAAGTGTGCATTTGACACTGATGGAGACATCGACTTCTTGTTCTCCAGACACCACCTACACTGCAGGGAACTTTGAATGTCACTTGAGAAAGAGATTACCTGCACAGTGAGGAATTCAAATGAGATGATGGGGAAAACAAGGGAACTGACATGTATTAAGCACATATCCTATGCCAATATCTTTAGCGATGTTGTCTGAAACAACCTTTCCAAACAAGCCTAGGAGGTCAACATCACGCTCCGTATTTCAGAGCAGATAGTGGGCTGGGGGAAGCAAAGCAAGCAATAGAACCCAGGACCACCCAACAGAGATACTCACACTCTATCCACTTTGCAAACCCTACCAGGTAGCTTGTTTATTAATTAGGAAACACTTTTCGTTAATTATTTCATTAATTTCATTATTTATCATAGTTAATTTTAAGAAAAAAGACATGTTACTTACTTAGGTAAGTTTGCCTATGGCTTGTTTATATGAGGCTTATTTTAATTTTATTCATGTTGATATATCTCACCTCATTCTGAAAGGATTTGAGGCAGATTACAAGGATTAGTGGGTAAATTTATAAATCGGGGATTTGCCCCTTATACTATTAAGAAAAATATTAAATATACTGAGGAAATTTGGTAGAAATTTGAAAAAGTCATTTACTGATGGGACCTAATAATAACACTAATGAAAAGAGAAAACTCAGCCCTCCAAAAATAATTTGCATTGGCAAGAGTACTATAAGTAGGAGTAATTAGTTAATGTGTTTCCCTGAAGAAAAGCCTTCCTTCTTTACTTTATCAGTGGCAAGTATGTATAAGGAAATCTAGGTAAATATGGAAGAAAGTTTGTTATGATATTTGGGACCTCCCAAGTGGTGTTAATGGTAAAGAATCTGTCTGCCAACGCAGGAGACACAAGAGACTGGGTTTGATCCCTGGGTCAGGTAGATCCCCTGGAGTAGGAAATAGCACTCCATGCCAGTACTCTTGCCTGGAAAACTCCATGGGCAAAGGAGGGTGGCAGACTAAGAGTCAGACACGATTGAACATACATTTGTTGTGGAATTCAGTTAATTTTGGTTGAAATAATTGTATGTGATAACCAAGGTAAAAGCTTCTTAGTGTGAAAGAACAGGAGGTTTATATTCAATCTACCTCTGTGCCAAGGCCCCAAGTGTTTCATTGCACACTTTATTAGCTTAAGACAAATATATACTGAGCTGCTTTAAAGAAGAGTTACTTGAATATGGGAGGGAAGTGGGAGGACTTTATTTCTCCACTTTATAGAGCTTGACCCTGTTTCTGAAAGCTGAAAAAGAGCAGGGCTGAAATCAACCTTTGGCTCTGACCCTGACACTGCTTGTTATGATTGTTCATGAAAGCTGAGTACGTCCCACGAGTGACCTTGGGTAATTTTATAAAAATCAATCAACCATCATTATTGTTACTTCCCCTCCAAAAATAAATAAATGAACACAACTTTTTACATGTAATCATTTGTTTCCATTAAATGCCTCTTTTATTTCTTTTAAAGGGAAGTAAAAGAGACTTTTAGCAGCTAGTGAATGTTTGCAAAGTACATCAAAACCTACTTTGGGCTAACCCCACAATTAGCCATCCTCTGTAACGACCACAAAATGATTTGATGTGCATGAGTGTGTTTTAAAGAAAAACAAATACACAGTTGTAGCTATTTTCCCCATTACAGAAAACACTTAAGAGTATAAATATTATACCATACAAGAATATACTCATCAAGGGACTTCCTTGGCAGTCCACTGGTTAAAACTCTTGAGATTTCACTGGATGGAGGTGCCTGTTCAATTCCTGGTGGGGGCTAAGGGGCTTCCTTGGTGGCTCAAATGGTAAAGAATCTGCTTGTAATGCAGAAGACTCGGATTCAATCGCTTGGTCAGGAAGATTCCCTGGAGAAGGGAATGGCTACCCACTCCAGTATTCTTGCCTGGAGAATGCCATGGACAGAGGAGCCTGGTGGGCTATAGTCAATGGCGTCACAAAGAGTCGGACACGACTGAGTGACTTACACGGGAACTAGGATCCCATGTGGCACCGGAAAAGAACTGGCTATATCTTCTATCCCAATTCTTTTCCTGTAGTCTCTGTGGAACCCTCCCCAGTAGGGCTTTGCTTGGCCATTCCACCAAAACTGGTCCTATCAAGGTCACAAGTGACAATCACACTGCTGAATCCAAGGCTGAGTGCTCAGCACTCACCTTTGCTGAGCATCCATGGCATCTGACATGCTTGCTCAGTCACTCCTTGCTGCTCAATCCCCTAGCCACCCAGTTCTGTGCTCTCCTGGATCCCTCCCCAATCCCAGCCTCTCCTCCAGGCCTCCTCTGCCTGAGTCCTCCTGACTGTCCCAACTGCTGACACTTGGAATGTCACAAGACTCAGTCCCTTGATCATTTTTCCAATCATTCTATGAACATGGCCTTGCCTTTCTCATCTTGTTTTAAGGTTTCAAACATCATCATACACTAATCACCAATGACTCCCAGATGACTCCCAAGGCCCACTTCTGCCCTCAGTTCAAGATCCATCTGTTTCTTGGTATCTCTATATGGATGTCTCAAAGTTTTCTTGACTTAGAACATCCAAAAACTGAGCTTCTTGTCTTGCCCCATTTTCATAAATGGCAACTCCATCCCTGCCATTGCTCCATTTGAAAGTCCTGGAGGTAACATTTACTCTCTCACACACCACAACCGAGGCTCCAAGAAATCTCGTGCATTCTTCCTTCCTTAACATCCGTGTGATCCAGCCCCTTTTCACCACTTGCACGTCCATCTCATCTCCAAGTAACCGTAAAGCCTTGTAACTCAGCTCTTTGCTCTGCCCCTGCCCCAATCCTAGGGTCTACTCTCAAAACAACAATGTGACTTTTAATGTAAACTTCATCACATCACCTTTCTGCTGGGAATTCTCCAACAGCTCCCATCACACACAGAGTCAAAGCCCACCAAACCCAGAAAGGCTGGTGCTCTCCAGCCCCCTCTCCCCCATCTCTTCCCCCCCAGCTCACAGTTCTCTGCCACTCCGACCCTCGCTCCCCTGAAGCACAGCCTCGCCCTCACTGTGTGAGCTCCCATCACACACAGAGTCAAAGCCCACCAAACCCAGAAAGGCTGGTGCTCTCCAGCCCCCTCTCCCCCATCTCTTCCCCCCCAGCTCACAGTTCTCTGCCACTCCGACCCTCGCTCCCCTGAAGCACAGCCTCTGCCCTCACTGTGTGCAAATCCCCCAACCATCACAAACCATCGCCCAGCTCCTGATCCTCCTATGCAGCTCCTACGCATCGCCCAGCTCCTGATACTCATTCTCCTATGCAGCTCAGAAAATCTAACACAAAATACGACTATTTTCCTTAAGAATATAAACTCCAAGAGAACGAGAATTTGGGTGTATTTAATTCGCAGCGGCAGCCCCTGTACCTAGAACAGTGCTTGTCATACAGGGAGCTTGGAAAGCAGTCACTAAATACTTGTGAGATAAACAGGAGTTGAAGTTACAGAAGAGAATGAGGTCTCCCTAGGCAGACATATAGAGTGAGAGCAGAAGAGAGACAAGACTATCAACTAGTATTTACAGACTATACTAAAGAAAGGAAGTAGAATGATTCTTTCGGGTGAGTCAGTGAAAGAAGTGAACTGGAGAGGAATCAAAAGGTTGGGATGGGTTCCTGGAAGAGCTTTAAGAACTAGGAAGGTGGCAGATGACGATGGCAAATTTAGTGTCATTTTGAGGAGGATCTAAGGGTACACGTTAGGACACACGTGCCAGGTAATGAATGAATGAACTTGGGGAGAATGACTCCCATTTTAAGCAGAAGGAAACCCAGAGATGTATGGAGGCAAGATGCAGGGAGAAATCTGACAATCCCCAATTCATTAGATCAATCTGCGTACCAAACTAGATTATTCATGTACTTAAAGCTTGAATTACCTAAATTTTCAGATGTAAATTATCCAGTTTGCTTATCCACACAGATGAGCCTCCATTCAGCTTTTTGTGTCAACTCTGAATAATTCCTTAAAAGTTTTAGCATCCTATTGTGTTACCTTTCCAGTTATTCCACAGGGGGAGCCTATGGAATCCTCTTCCCCTGGAGAGTTAGAAATGATCGTACATTCAGGATGGATGGGTCCTGCTCTCCCTAGATAAGGAGGGTGGGCTGAGTGACAGGGCAGAGCTGGGGTACTCTGCTGCACCCTATTGTGCCCTTCAGAACTCTGTTGCTATGCAGGTAGGTGTCAGGAGAAGGGGAGGAAGAAGAGAAGGCCAGCATTCAGGGAAGGCATCCACAGCCCAGAGCTTGCCTTCTGATGGGGATGCATACAGCTTCCTTTGTTGGTGAGATCCGGATTAGGCTTGTGCCTGATCCACTGGAGCAGAGCCTGGAAGCCTTCGAGGTGGGCTTGTCCCTGGCCAGAGAGGCGGAAAATCAATTTGGCTGGCAAACGAGAGCCCCCAAGAGCTCAGTGCACGCTCCATAATCCTATCCACTAGCAGCTCAGGAAATAGATGCCAGGGCTCTCACATATTCATGGGGGAGGTGAGGCATAAATCAGGCTTTAAGGATTGGGGGCAAAGGCAATGGACTCTCTGGCTGGCTACTAATTAATCAAGCACAGAACACCTCAACCTAGCAACCTGGGAGTCACACACACACACACACACACACACACACACACACACACACACGGGCTGCTGCTGCTTTCCCAGAGTCTTTTTTTCATTTCAATTAAAATAGATATCGGAGGAAATTCTCCCCTTTAGCTGGGGCTGCTTATGCATCCCCCTGTTCTTCCTTTAATTAAAAAACATGCTTATTGCAATACTTGCCAGAATCACTTTAACGGTATTTTAATTGTAATGTCTCTGCCTGATTAAAAAAAGAAAATATGAACCAGAAAGTGTTTGCAAAAATGTTCTCAGGATGCAGAAAGAGAATCACACACCTCCTCGAATGGGTGCCACATACTAATTCCTTAATTAGCCTGGCACTGCTAGTCAAATGGGCAATGTGGAAGAGAAAACATATTGGAAATAAAATCACTGACACAGAGCCACGAAACAATAGCAGTGGGGAGAATCATTTTCATCAGTTCAGATTTCCCTGGTAGGAGAGACAAGTGCATCTAACTAAAACTCCACATTCAGGACAGGCACATTCAGTGCAGCCAGCAAGATTTCCATTGCCCTTTGCAAAGGGTCGCATAGCCTTTGGGAAAAGAGTAGCTGGACCAGGTTAATCGGCTTCCAGTCCTGACAATCCTATATGGCTTCCTCTGTTGTTTTAGGCTTTATTTTATGCTCACACTCAGTTGTGTCCGACTCTTTGCAACCTCATGGACTGTAGCCTGACAGACTCCTCTGTCCATGGGATTCTTTCTTTCCAAAAAAGAATATTGGAATGGGTTGCCATTTCTTACTCCAGAGATCTTTCTGACCTAGAGATCAAAGTCGAGTCTCTTGCGTCTCCTGCATCAGCAAGCATCAAGCTGTTTCAGGCTAGTAGTTCTCAAACTTGAAGTGAAGTGAAAGTTGCTCAGTCGTGTCCAACTCTTTGTGACCCCATGGACTATACAGTCCATGGAATTCTCTAGGCCAGAATACTGGAGTGAGTAACCTTTCCCTTCTGCAGGGGATCTTCCCAACCCAGGGATCGAACCCAGGTCTCCCTCCTTACAGGCAGATTCTTTAGCAGCTGAGCCACAAGGGAAGCCCAAGAATACTGGAGTGGGTGGCTTATCCCTTCTCCAGCAGATCTTCCCGACCAGGAATCTAACTGGGATCTCCTGCATTGCAGGTGGATTCTTTACCAACTGAGCTATCAGGGAGTGTACAGAATCACCCAGAGGTCTTAAAATACAGATTGGTGGTGTTACCCAACTCCCAGAGTACATTTGCTACAGAGTCCTCAAATATGCATCTCTAGCAAGTTCCCAGATGATGTTCTTGCTGCTGACCAGGGAACACACTTGGAGAATCATTGTTTTAGGTTAATTAAGCTTGTTCTATGTGTCTGTTGTCTAAAACAGGTTGAGAAATACAAGACTGGAGTTGCAGATTAATTCACTTTGTCATTCAACCAACATTTGCTATTATTTCCCAGTCCTTTTTCTAGGTGCCATGATAAAAATGTAAAAAATATAGTCAGTACTTCCAGAAGGTCACAGTGAAGTTTCATTGCTCCAAGTTAATACCCTGGTTTTAGTGAACTGGTCAACTTCACAGATAACCTAAAAAGATGATGACTCAGCATCTTACTGTTTCTATAAAACTTAAAAATCATGAAGTTATCTTTTTTATTAATTAATTCTATACTAATTACAAAGGGTAAACATATTATGGAAGAGAAATATCTAAAGTTCAAAATATTCAGATGTAAATAAGTGCCTTTGTTTATAGCTACTGTAATCAATTACTGCTTAATTAAACCTTGATTTCCATTCTTCCTCCAGAAAATCAAAATTTTTCTTTTACCGACAAAGTTTCTGATATTTAAATTCTGATGGCTCTTAGCTGGGTTTCTAAAAGGTCACTTAAGACCTCAGAAAGAAAAGAGAAAACAGGGGGAGAAGAAATTGTCTTTTCCAGGCAGGCAAAAATCTCAGTAGTTACCAAGTTACTCATTCATTGAAATAATCTCCTTCCTTCTCTGTATCAAAATTCAATTAGCACTGACCCAATCACCTTTTTTTTAACCAGTCATGAAACCTGATATATTTCTCTCAGCAACCTGTTTATTTAAAAGGCTTGTGGTTGGGGAGGGAGGTTTCAGAAGGAGGGGACACATATAGTTATTTGACTAATTTTTTTTTTGGTATGGCTGAAACCAACATAGCATTGTAAAACAATAATTGTTTGATTTTTTTAAATAAAAGTTCCAAATATAATTATTCTCTGAATATTATAAACAATGATTCGCCTACAACATGATAATTTTATAAGTGAATAATAACAGTCATTTTCTCATAGTATTTATTTAAAAAATGAGAGTACACCCTGCCTTTCCTTGACCCCCAGGAATATTGCAGTACACGGGAAATGATAGTACTGAAAAGCTGCCTTCGGTATAACCTGCACAAAAATTCTAGATATATAAGCATCCCTGATTTCCAGCTTCACTCCCAGTATAGACAAACAAGATGCAAGAATCATTAATCAACAAATGAGGTAGAGAAGGTAAGGAGAGACCAAGTCCCAAAGGACTTTGCAAACCATATCAAGGAGTTCAAATCAGACATGAAAGGCTAATAGAAAGTCCGTGAAGGGTCTTAAGGAAGGACGATTGAAATATTTATCTTTTGTTACTGAAAATATTGTAGCTTCTGTGCTAGGAAGGGACTGGTCCCTTTCAATAGCATTTTTCATGTTACAATATCCAAGTTGTCAAGACACAAACTGTAAATTGTTTAATATCTATCCATCTGTCTGTCTGCCCATCTACTGAAAGCATGTCCTTTCTCACAGCAATGGCTTATCTTTCATTTAAGGCTAATCAAGTATGTCTGGGACTGTTCTCTGGAGGTAAATAAAGTAAGTCATGTCTGATTGGGAGAAATAAGGGGTTTCAGAGCCAAGTGTCCCCCACATGAAAAAGCCTTTGTCTCTGATCTCCTGATACACAAGTAGTAAATGAAATTGGTCACTGTCTGGACTAACCCACTAACATTTGAGGAAACCAGGAAGGGCTCTTATTACAGAAAAATTCACAGCCAACATGAATCTGACTCTTCAGGTCAGAAATTCAGTCATTCAACAATTATTTGAGTACCTACTATGTACTAAGAGTCAGACACTACTGAGAGACTTCACTTTCACTTTTCACTTTCATGCACTGGAGTAGGAAATGGCAACCCACTACAGTTTTCTTGCCTGGAGAATCCCAGGGATGGGGGAGCCTGGTGGGCTGCTGTCTACGGGGTTGCACAGAGTCAGACACGACTGAAGCAACTTAGCAGCAGCAGCAGCATGTACCTACTACATACTTGCTCCTTGGAAGAAAAGCTATGACAAACCTAGACAGCATATTAAAAAGCAGAGACATTACTTTGCCAACAAAGGTTCACACAGTAAAAGCTATCATCTTTTCCAGTAGTCATGTACAGATGTGAGAATTGGACCATAAAAAGGCTGAGTGCTGAAGAATTGATGTTTTCAAACTGTGGTGTTAGAGAAAACTTTTGAGAGTCCCTTGGCATGCAAGGAGATCAAACCAGTCAATCCTCAAGGAAATCAACCCTGAATAGTCATTGGAATGACTGATGCTGAAGCTGAAGCTCCAATAATTTGGCCACCTGATGCAAACTGACTCACTGGAAAAAATCCTGATGTTGGGAAAGACTGAAGGCAGGAGGAGAAGGGGATGACAGAAGATGAGATGGTTGGATATCATCACCAGCTCAGTGGACATGAGTTTGAGAGAGCTCTGCAGATGGTGATGGAGAGAGAAGCCTTACGTGCTACAGCTCATGGGGTTGCAAAGAGTCGGACGCAACTGAGTGACTGAATGAGAACTACATACATGGAGATATAACAGTCCAGGCAGTATTGAGCAAAAACGGACCTGGATCCCTTTTTTCTTAAGTTTACCTGCCTAGATTGCACCTTCTCAAAAGGTAAAGGGCAGTAACAACACACCCTAATATTAAGCTTTTAAAGAATTTATATAAAACTAATTCATAAAAAAGTTACAGATATATATATATGAAAGATATTAAGTTCTCAGCCCATTAAAAATTCTATTACTGGCCCACTTAGCTTTGGATACAAGCAAGGTCCCCTCATAAAATAAGTAATATCAACTTGTTGCCAGGAAAAGACTGACACATAGAAATGCACGAAATTAAGGGAGTTAAGGATGGATTTCCAAGAATTTAGGTGAGTATTTTCCATTGCTGACTTCCCCTGACTTCCCCTTTTAAGGTCACTGGGTAGCCCAGGCCCTTTTGAGGAGCATGCTTGAAACTACAGGGAAAAAGTTTTCTAACCACACTTCCCATCTGGGGCTACGGATAAGCAACATTAACAGCCAACACAGATTTATACAAGCCACTCTTCTGCAACGGGAGGGAATCACCATCATTTCCATTTTACGCACTGATCTGAGGCCCAGAACTTTACCCAAAGCCACAGGAGAGTCACGGGACTGTCTCACATTTGAACTCAGGCCTCTAGTTTGCTGACCAAACCCCAGACAACCATGTTGTACCATCCGTACATAGTCATCCTGTTTCCTGCCTTGAAGGGAAGCAAGCTACCATTTAGCTGCAAGAAGTCAGTTCACTCAGTTCTCCTTTTGCAACCAATTGGTACATGTTATTTCAAATGTATGCATTTGAAACAAATTGTATCAGCCCACAAAGCCCTCCCATGTTGACCAAGACATTATAGTTAGGAAAGAAAGAAAAAAACATTAATGCAGCATATTTCATTTGTATCAAATGCCTTCAGATGGATTTCCTTTGAACCCAAGCTGCTGTGATGAAGTCTTAAAACTGCAGGTATGGGGTAAGGTGCCCAATGACTCCCACGGTCCTGATGCACAGAGACACCACACAGATGTCCCAGGAAGCCCTGTTTCATAGCATTTCCAGATTGCTCCATTGTAAAGCATTTTGTGAAGCATGCATCTACTGAAACTGAGTCTAGTTTGGTTCTAACTAAAAAGAATCAAGTTAAAAACCCTGGGATAAAAAGGCTGTGCTGGCTACAGCTCTTAATACCTCGCTCTGAAGTCTTCACACCTTGATGAGGATGAAAAAATAGTAGGAGAAATAGAGAGTCAACAAGTACATGAAAAGACGCTCAATATCGGGATAAAACTGGAAATGCAAATGAAAACCACAAGGAGATACCATATCACACATGCTAGAGTAGCTGGTCTCAAAAAGACAGCAAATAACAAGGCTTGGCCAGGATGTGGAGAAAGGAAACACTTGTGCCCTGCTGGTGGATGTATAAGTTGATGCAGCCACTGTGGAAAACAATATGGAAGTTCCTTAAAAAATTAAAAATAGGACTACTATATAATCCAGCAATTCCACTTCTGGGTAGTTAGCTGAAGAAAACAAAAACACTACTTAAAAAGATATGTGCACCTCTATGTTCATTGCAGCATTATTTACAATAGCCAAGGCGTGGAAACAACCTAAATGCCTTCTACTATATGAATGGATAATTAAAATGTGATATTGCATGTATATATATATAGAGAGAGAGAGAGAGACAATGGAATATTGTTTAGTGATAAAATGAAATCTTTCCATTTGCAAAAAAATGAATGAAACTTGAGAGCATAAAGCTAAGTGAAATAAGTCAGAGAAAGATAAATACCGTATGATCTCACTTACAGAGGAATCTAAAAAACAAACAAACAAAAGCAGACAAATCTGAGCTCGCAGATATCAGGACCAGATTGATGTTAGCCTGAGCTGGGCAGTTGAGGGGTAGGTGAAATCGATTCAAGGGGTCAAAAGGTATACACTTCAGTTATAAAATGAATAAGGCATGGGGATGTGATGCACAGCATGGTGACTACAGTTAATAATCAGTCAGTCAGTTCAGTTGCTCAGTCATGTCCAACTCTTTTCGACCCCATGGATTGCAGCACGCCAGGCCTCCCTGTCCATCACCAACTCCTGGGGCTTGCTCAAACTCATGTTCATTGAGTCGGCGATGCCATCCAACCATCTCATCCTCTATCGTCCGCTTCTCCTCCTGCCTTCAATTTTTCCCAGCATTGTGATCATCATTGTTGACCACGGAAACTTCAGGTAGAAAGAATGAACTACTATGCAAATACTGACATAGTTTATAAACTGTTCACATGAAGAAAGTTCTCTAGGCATGTGTTATGCGATCAAATAGCTAAGATATGCAGTCAGGGCAAAAAGGAACTTAAGACAATAAAAGTCGAGGCAATTTTTTAATATAACTAATTAAAACACTTTCTTCATTTCATTATCAATTCAAAAAAATTTTTTTTAATTTTTTTGGCTTTCATTAGTCACAAGTGTCTTTAACCAAAACTGAAGCACATCAGTTCAGTTCAGTTCCATCAGTCGTGTCCGACTCTTTGCAACCCCATGGACTGCAGCACACCTGGCTTCCCTATCCATCACCAACTCCCAGAGCTTGCTCACACTCATGTCCATCAAGTTGGTGATACCATCCAACCATCTCATCATCTGTCATCCCCTTCTCTTCCTGCCTTCAATCTTTCTCAGCATCAGGATTTTTTCCAGTGAGGCAGTTCTTCTCATCAGGTGGCCAAAGTATTGGAGTTTTAGCTTAAGCATCAGTCCTTCCAATGAATATTCAGGGTTAATTTCCTTTAGGATTGACTGGTTTGACATCCTTGCAGACCAAGGAACTCTCAAGAGTCTTCTCCAATACCACAGTTTGAAAGCATCAGTTCTTTGGTGCTCAGTTTTCTTTATGATCCAGCTCTCACATCTGTACATAACTACTGGAAAAACCATGGTTTTGATTATACAAATCTTTGTCAGCAAATTAATGTCTCTGCTTTTTTTATATGCTAGTAATATTGTATTGCATATTTGAAAGTATAATAGCTAGCAGAATGGATCTTAAAAGTTTCCATCACACAAGAAAAATACTTGTACCTATCTGTGGTGACTATTTTAGTGATCATTTTGCAATATATACAAATATCAAATCATTATTCTGTACACCTGAAATTTACATTATGTCATCTATACCTCAACAAAATTGTTTTTAATTTTTTAAAAAAGAAACTCTACAGTGAACCCAGTAATGGGCCAAGAGAAGATGCTTCATCTCAATAAACCAAGAACATGCATTGCTACACTGTAGAAATCCCCAGTGTAACAGACTAAAATGACCTGCATGTCCTCAAAACTGTGAAAGTGAAGTGAAAATGAAAATCTTACTCGCTCAGCCATGTCAGACCCTTCGTGACCCCATGTACTGTAGCCTGCCAGACTACTCTGTCCATGGAATTCTCCAGGCAAGAATACTGAAGTGGGTTGCCATTTCCTTCTCCAGGGGATCTTCCTGACTCAGGGATCGAACCCAAGTCACCTGTATTGCCAGCAGAATCTTTACCATCTGAGCCACCAAGACCACATTCCCAACTGCACCAGAAAAATATTCTTCCACAAAGTCAAAATACCAAGGAGAACAGAGGCAATCTAGTGAATAACTGCTACTTCCAATTCTGTATCCTTCCCTCTCCTTGTTGTTAGACAGAAAAAACACTTTAGTATGCTTTTTGAAGATAACAGAGGCAAAAGTCATCTGAGGTCTTCATTGCCCAGCTAATTCTTTCAGTAATTCAGTTTGCTTTGTATATAGAAGTAACCGCTAGCTGTAAATAAAATTGCAACCTAGGCCAGACATCCAGCCATCTCTTTGGTTATCCCCTGCAATCCAAAAGAAACAACTAACATGAATCAAATACTTATGCTGGCCCAAACCCTGTGCTTAGGGTTTTAGAAACATTCCCTCATTTAGTACCCAAAACTTCTACAGGAGCTGGGTGATCCAGTGTAGTCTGGCCACACAACAGCAAGCAATAAATGTTAGCAATTTGCTATCACTACTGCTGTTATTCAAACAGGTCCTACTCTAAGAGGAGAAACTTCAGTCTCACAGAGTCTGTGCAACTTGCCCAAGGTCAGAGAAGCCAGTAAGAAACACAGCCCAGATTCAGATTCAGTTCTTTCTGGCTCAGAATCCTGCCAGGCATTTAACTGCTTTGTATACACCACTAGACCAAGAAATAGAAAATCACATGAAAGGATGCCAGTGCACTATTAAACAGCACAAGTTTCTGCTCCAGCCCTGTAAGGTGATGGTGCTGTGTGTAATAAGAAACCACAGAACATCTTCCTCTTCATAGCCCAACACCAGGGACAAGAGGTTTCTAGAGTTCACCTTCCCCTACTGACCCTTTATTAATCATTTAGCCCTAGGCCACTTGACATCAAGCACCTTGACCACCAGGACAGAGTCATCGCTTCATTCAGAACATAAAGATGCTTTTCCAGCGACAGACCACAAGCCCCAAATCCTTGCCCAGAATGCATAATAGCGCAGACGAGAGGGTAACGTTCCGTCTTTGTTATTATGGCTCATCATAATTACTTGGAATAAAATAATAAATTTTAATTCAGCGATGCCTATGGCCGTTGGGCATCTTAACATAAAAGAACGAAAAATATAATTAACTAAATCAAGGCAATATGCCTATTTCCATCCCAGCTCATTAGTATTAATTGATTGGGTTAATTCTCTTTTGTGTTTAACAGTACCCCCTAAAAAATAGTTTTTAAAAAAAAGAAAGAAGGAAGGAGGAATGGAGGGAAGAAATTGAAATGGTAAATAGACAAAAGTTCTAGGTCTTTCACTAATTAACATGAACTATTAAGAGAGAGAATTAAAGCTTTTATCATGGTCACGGAACAATATGCCATTTTCCCAAAAAGTTCAGGAGTCAGTATATACAGCAGCTGAAAACTTAGTCTTTGGGGGCCATTTTCCAACTGCCTCAAGAAATTTATATAATCCTCCTTCTACTATAAGCTATGCTTAAAAGGAAAAAAAAAGTTCTATTTTATACATGGAACTATACAGAAGGCACAGCTAAGTTCAGAATTCTCCAGGGCCATATGTATAAGTTAGTTTTCCTGTTAGTTTTCCTGACGGAGAAGCCTGGTCTCTGTATATATTAGGATTCTGGTTTCCGTCAGCGGAAAAATAATATGGAGGATGCAGTATCTTCATTAAGTGGTTCCAAATGTAGTTCTCAGGTGATTTAGTTTCACTTCTGTTCAGCACTAATCTTTTCAAAGTGTGTACATACTTTATGCAGAACATTTTCTTCAAAATACTGTGGAAATGGCTTACAAAGTACTTTTATTATAATATCTTTTCGCTAAAATCTTTTGAAGTCATTATTTTTTGGCTTGAAATCTTTCATGCTTTGTCTCATTCCATAGATGGTGTCAAAGAACAAAGAAAATGTCACAGAGCTATTTTTCTGGCCATGAATGGGTATGAAAGAGATAGTAACAGATACTCAGAGAGCAAATTGCTGTTGGATTTTTCTTATCCTTCAAGTACTTTCAGACCTGATACGGACCAAGAGAAGCCATTAGGGCTTTAGAACCATGCCATATCAACCAGAGTTGAGAGCTGGAGCTCTTCCCCAGGGAAAGCATTCTTCATATGCTTTTTAGAAACAGAAAAATAACTTAGCAGTGGATTTTAACTCATGAAGATAAACTTTTTTATGTAGATGTGTATATGTATATATGTGTGTATGTATGTGACTATATGTAAATTTATGTACCTATCTCTGGGGACTATTTATGTATATATACTAAATTTATGTATATATATGTACATATGTATATAGATAGATTTCACATGCACAACTAAGGACAGTAAAAGTAAATTAGTTGAGAAAAGTGATACTCAAGACAGCAATGACTTAAAATTTATCTGAGACTTCTTAAATTTCATCTAGGACCTGAATTCTGCACCATTTTATTTGTCCATCCACTCAACAATCAGTACATGTTTTTTGAGCCTTCATCAGGAGACAGGCATGGTCCTAAACACAGAAGAGGCAGCAGTAAATAATTGAGGGAAATTCTTTGCCTTTTGCGCTTATCCTAGCAGAGGAAATAGGCTGTATATAAACAAGTAAGCTTATAAGCTTACTTGTATGTCATGTGATGATGGTAAGTGCTATGAAGAAAAAGTGAAGCAAAAGAAAAGGATAGAGTAATAGGATTATTATAATTTTAGAAAAGATTGCCAGTAAGTCCTCTGTAATAAGTTGACATTTTCTCAAACAGAGAATGAAATAAGTGAGCTAGTCACATGAACATCTGAAGGAAGAATATTCCAGGCAAAGGGCATTATGTGCAAAGGCCTTGAGGCAGGTGGTTTCTGGTATATGCACAGAAGAGCTGGATCAGAGTGAATGAGGAAGACAAGGTCATGAAGGGATTTGAAGTTTAATATGGTGTGAAGCTTATTCCTAATGAGATGAGAAGCCACTGGGATAGAGGTAGGTTGAAAAAAGAAGTAATAAGATCTGACATATTTTAAAGGATGTGGATAATAAGTTATTGGGGGTTATTTTACTATACAGCATAAAAGTCAAGTAACAATTACTTAAACACATGAAGGCATATTTTTCTATCACAAAAAGTGACTTCAGAGGTGGGCAGCCCCAGGTGCCATGCTAGTATGCAACTCAGAACTGATCATGGTCCCGGATGTCTTCCATTCTTCTATTTCCCCATTCTTAAGGTGTCACTTCATAGTCCAAGATGGCAGATAAAAATGTAGCAATCATATTTACATTCCAGGAAGCAGAGAAGAGAAAGAAGGAGGGACAAGTAGGACACGCCTCCTGCTAGGTCAGCCCTACTTTAGGACAAGTCTTAGGTGTCCTGCACCATGTTTCCCCTTATATCTGACTGGCCAGCTTTTAGCCACAGACTGTCTACTCACAAAGCAAATGAGGAAAATAGCATTTTAGCTGGGTATACTGCTGCCCCAAATAAAAATTTAGGTCCTGCTACTAAAGAAGGCCAAAAAATTAGAAACATAGAAAGCAACAAAGAAGTTGTTTGAGATGGTCCCATCCAAAAAGTTATGTTGATTAAGACTAGGTTGGTACAATGGGACCCATGTTGGAGATTCAGCCAACAAGAGTCACTGATGGACTGGTCACAGGATATGAGATAAAGAAAGATGTCTAGGATGCTGCCAACACTGGCTTCCCATGTGGCTCAGTGGTAAACAATCCACCTGCCAATGTAGGAGCTAAAGGAGACATGGGTTCAATACCTGGGTTGGGAAGATCGACTGGAGGAGGAAATGGCAACCCACTCCAGTATTTCTTGCCTGGAGAATCCCATGGACAGAGAAGCCTGGTGGGCTACAGTCCATGGGGTCACAAAGAATCAGACATGATTGAGTGACTGAACACGCATGCACTGGCTAGCAAGCGAGATGGGGAAGTCCCTCCCACTTTGCGTCTGTGCATATATTGATATCTACACAATCAAAACTTGACTCAGGGACAAAGACATGCTTTTCACCACCTCTCCACTAACTCTAATCTTACATCCTGGACACTCAGATTATTCCCATCCACATCCTGCCTTACCTTCTACATCACATTTTATCTTAAGATTTTTTTTTATGTGAACCACTTTTAACGTCTTTATTGAATTTGTTACAATATCGTTTCTGTTCTATGTCTTGGTTTTTTGACCATGAGGCATATGAAATCTTCCCTAGCCAGGGATCAAACCCATACCCCTGCTTTGGAAGGTGATGTCTTAACCACTGGACCATCAGGGAAATCCTTACAACACATTTTAGAACTAGACATTTTACTCTTCTATACTTGCTGCCTAACTACTTTTCCTTTAGTAGTAATGCACATTATTTGCATTAAGTGTTATACTTCACTTCTTCTTATGTGTCATACAGATTTCCTAGGCCACTTAGTAAGTATTCACAAGTCATCTGTTGCACCAAATTTCATCTGTGTCCTTTCCCAGGTCTCATACTTTCCAGAAGCTATGACCCATAAATCTGTAATGAAAATCTCAATTTCTAGGCAATCCTGTTCCACACCAACAACTCCTGTTTGTACAGAAACTGGTGTCCACCGCTTACCTTCACAATCCTACCAAGGGTCCTACTTCCTAAGAGAGAGGGGAGACCCTTCACATAACAATCCTTCCTCTCCACAGGATGAGAGTTTGTCCTTCTAAACCTAGTCACTTATACTAAATAATGAGAGTGAAGTACTGAACCGGGAATACTTGGAAAAACCACTACTGAAAGGTGACAGGTTGCAGCAAGTATATCTGGAGTACTTGGATCCTAAAATCCCCAAGAGCGGAAGTCAGGCTGTGTCTCCACTGGCCTCTGCCTTCCCCTTCCTCTCTGCTTTCCCGCTGATGCCTCTTCTCCATCTTTAGTCTCTGGCCCTGTGGACAAATACCATTCCTTGATGGAACATTTACCTGGGACTACCAGGAAATCCAGACATTCAGATGGGCTGAGTTTGACGACTTTTAGCTTGGAAACTTCTCCCAGATGGTATCAAGGTTAGGAAAAGACCCTAGAGTGCCTGACGGGCACCACATCCTCCAACAGGACTTGACTCCTGTGGTGAGAGTCCTGGTTAAAGGCTTTAAAAGAGCATCTTTTCCAAGCTGAGACTTGAAGTCTGTAATTTTCCTTTGTCATTGCCAGTCTTTAGGTAGCTGCTAGCTGTCAATAAGTCAGCACTCCCCATAGCCACTGGCTACACACATGCACACACCACAAAGGCAAGTCAGGAACCCAGGCTCACAGACCCTTTTCCTAAAGGGTACTTATTAAGTGATTTGCCTGAAAACTTCTCCTTGCTGCCAGAGGGGGAAAAAAACAGCTTCCAGAGTAAAGAATGTAAAATTCTTAATGAGTCCACCTTTAAGAGATGGGTAGTCACACTCCATCAGCTTATTCCCTGGAAAATATTTTATTCTCCCTCATATAGTCACCCTCTTACTTTAACAAGAACAAATGCTCCAATAAATGTTAAATATATTTATAGTAAAGAACGGTGCTTTAGTGCAGTTTTATAGATCTCCATAACTAATCACATTTCCCAAGTAATTTTCATTTGCCAATGAACAAGAGTCCCTTTGATAACATTCCTTATTATCTACTACTGAAGTAGGCAGTGATTTTTATTCTCATTTAACAGATAAGGAAACAAATGCATGAGGAGGTGGAAAAAACTGACATAGTCACTTAGTGGTGGGGTGGAGGAGTTAAAATTTGAATTCTCAATCTCTCCCAAATTCCCAGACCCTAGAGCTATGTGGCCGGTTTTGCAATAAGGAAGCCTATTTATATGACTTTCCACGGGACCAGGAAGTCAAAACCACAACAGGGTATAAGCATGAAGGCACTGCCTTCTTGGCAGGGAATTTCAAAGGCAGCAGCATTAACTGATTTCAGAGCCTTTTGCTATATTGCGGGTGCTGCCAGGGACAAGCATGAATACAAAGGCTTGAATAAAGAAGCATATTCTTGGAGAACACTGTTTACCCTTTTGTACTTGAAAAACTAAAATAATCAAGCTCTGTGTTTTTAAGAGTCAAAAGAAAAGGCTTTCGTTTCGAGCCCTCTGACCACTTCTTCCTTTCTAGTGAAATCTCAATTTGTTCTGAGAATAAATTGTCAACCAGGTGCTGAAACTTATCCAAAATGTCCCCTGGACCCCTGCCTCTAAAATGACAGGATCGTATGTAATAATGCCACCCCCATCTCCAAACTCCACGAACCTTTCACGTGGAGGAAGTTGAGGATGCTGGTGTTGGTGTCCAACAGAAGCAGCTGGCCCTTCTCCACCGTGACGTTGTCGCCCTCTCGTGGCGGTCTCTTGGGAAACCAGCTGTGAGCCCTGGACCACCTCCCACAGAATTGAAAGATAAAGTTGCCCTGGAAAACAGGTTTTGTTATTTTATTTTGCTTTATTTAAAAGCAGGATAATCTGGGTGATCCATCAAAACAGAAACTCATTAAACTCAAATTAATTTAAATTTAATTTTAAACCTCTCAATAAAATGAATCACTTTCCTACAACAAACTCCGAATGGGGAAAATACAGAAGGGGCAAAGTTGTAATTGAAGGGCCTCTGTGTTCAGCCTCTGGAGTTCTCCAATAAATGCTGCTAATGTTTTCTCACCTTTTCCCCCAGCACAGCCCCCTTATACCTAACAGATGGGACTGGTTCCACTTTTTATTTGTACAGGCATGTATCAAGTCATGGACAAAAAGTCATAGTCAGGAACAGAGAGAATTTAAATGGGTGGCATTTCATTTGATGTAATTGGTGCCATTTTCCATGGGCTCTACTGCAAGTGTTTCTGTTTTGTAGGAAAACTCCCCTTTCCATGTGTTCAGATCCACCTTCCTACTTTGCCTCTTTCGATATTGTTGCCTCTCCCACTGTGCTAAGCGCATCCCAGGCAGCGAAGCTCATGCGTGGGAAAAACGTCAGCTGACTTCAGATGACAACCCAGAACCTTTGAGGGAGGAGCCCGGAGCAGGACTGGGAGGAGGCCAGAGGAGGAAACACCCTTCACCCCACTCAGTCTCCTTCTCAGAGCTTTTGGTTCCCTGTTAATTTATGGTCACACTGAAGTCATGTGGTTTTCCAATGAAGGATGTGAAAATCACAGAAAGCAGCATCTGGCTCATGAAAGAGGCAGTGAACAGGTCTAAATGTCTTGTGCAGCCATGAAATTGTAATTCTATGAATATAGGGAAATCCTCTTGGAGAAGTGATTAGCTCAAGGTCATGCAGATGACAAGTGCATGCCTCTCTTCCCACAGTTCTTCCCACCCAGATTCCAACCTAATGAGAAGCCCCGGTTGCTATAAAACAGATGCCTAGAAGGTCCTCTGGTAAGGCATTAGAGGCAGATGAGAGAAGATGTGAGAAGGGGAAGCATGTTTATAATACCAATAACTGCACCTCCACAGAGAACAGTGCCCCGGAGTGTTTCAGACAGAGAAAATAGAGAAATGTGCTCCTATAAGAATCAGTAGATTTTCCAGAGGGTGTACTGACCCCCAGCTCACTAGTCCCAGATTGTACTGAACCTCACCACCAACAAAGCTTGGGGATAAGGAAAAGTAGGATCTTTTCATTTTCTGCATCTACAAAGGAGATATAAGTCAGCGGTCATCCCAGTTTAAGAGATGGCAAGGCATTAGGCACAGTGATAAGTAGTCTCAGCACTATGGGGAAAAAAAAAAAGGTGTGGTACTCGAGCATTGTTGTGAGCTGTATGAAACATGCCCACAGGGTAAGCATCCACAGACTCAAAAAGTAGAAGGGAAATTTAGCACTCAACTGATCTCACACTGAAGCTACGCACAAGGAGGTAAAAATACAGAAACATCTCCTTATAAGGCTAGACATTCTATATTCATATAATCCTTTAATTCACTCCTGTACAATCCACAAAGAGAAAGAGGAGAGAGGTGACGAGAGGAAATTGGAGTGGAATAAAGTGGTGAGAAGATGGAAAAGATTGAAAGATGGTAAAGACAACTCTAGAGACGGTGAACCAGATTATCTGTAAATCAGCCCCGAGTCACTATGACAAAATATATGAAAAGCAAAAAACTTGGATTTCTAGAAGGTCAATGATGGAAAGGACTCTAGAGAAATCCTATCCCTTCTTTTAAAAAACGATACTTTGGACTGAGTTTCTCAGCCTAGAGCTATTTAAGGTGGAGCTTCCTTCAGTGCCACCAGAACAGAGCCAAAAGCTCAAGAGAGACAAATTAGGAGCTTGGAATTAAGATACTATTATATCTAAAGCAGATAAACAATAAGCACCTACTGTATAGAGCAGGGAACTATGTTCAATATCTTGTAATAATCTAGACTGGTTCCAGATCAGGAAAGGAATACGTCAAGGCTGTATATTGTCACCATGCATGAGAAACACTGGGCTGGAAGAAGCACAAGCTGGAATCAAGATTGTTGGGAGAAATATCAATAATCTCAGATATACAGATGACACCACCCTTATGGCAGAAAGTGAAGAGGAACTAAAGAGCCTCTTGATGAAAGTGAAAGAGGAAAGTGAAAAAGCTGGCTTAAAACTCAACATTCAGAAAACTAAGATCATAGCATCCGGTCCGATCATTTCATTGCAAACAGAAGGGGAAACAATGCAAACAGTGGCAAACTTCATTTTGAGGGGCTCCAAAATCACTGCAGCTGGTGACTGCAGCCGTGAAATTAAGACACTTGGTCCTTGGAAGAAAAGTTATGACCAACCTAGACAGTATATTAAAAAGCAAAGACATTACTTTGCCAGCAAAGGTCTGTCTAGTCAAGGCTATGGTTTCTCCAGTAGTCATTTACGGATGGGAGAGTTGGACTATAAAGAAAGCTGAGCACTGAAGAATTGATGCTTTTGAACTGTGGTGTTGGAGAAGACTCTTGAGAGTCCCTTGGACTGCAAGGAGATCCAAGCAGACCATCCCAGAGGAAATCAGTCCTGAATATTCATTGGAAGGATTGATGCTTAAGCTGAAACTCCAATACTTTGGCTGCCTGATGTGAAGAGTTGACTCACTGGAAAGACCCTGATGCTGGGAGAGACTGGGGGCAGGAGCAGAAGGAGACGACAGAGGATGAGATGGTTGGATGGCATCACCGACTCAAAGGACATGAGTCTGAGTGAACTCCAGGAGCTGGTGATGGACAGGGAGGCCTGGCGTGCTGCAATCCATGGGGCTGCAAAGAATCGGACACGATTGAGCAACTGAATTAAATAATCTAAAATGGAAAAGTATCTGTAAAAGAATATATATGTGTGAGTATGTCTGTATATACAAGTATATATATATATATGTATGAATGTATATAGGGCTTTCCCGGTAGCTCAGATGGTAAAGCGTCTGCCTACAATGCGGGAGACCAGGGTTCGATCCCTGGGTCAGAAAGATCCCCTGGAGAAGGAAACGGCAACCCACTCCAGTATTCTTGCCTGGAAAATCCCACGGACCGAGGAGCCTGGTAAGCTATAGTCCAGTATCTAGTTACTAGATACAGAAAAGTATCTATAAAAGAATATATATTTGTGAGTGTGTTTGTATATACAAGCGTGTGTGTTTGTATATATATATATATATATATACACGTATATATTTATAAAATGTGCTATGTATGCTAAGTCGCTTCAATCATATCCAACTCCTTTCAACCCCATAGACTGTAACCTACCAGGAATCTCTGTCCATGGGATTCTCCGGGCAAGAATACTGGAGTGGGTTGCCATGCCCCCCTCCAGGGGATCTTTCCAACCCAGGAATCGAACACGTGTCTCTCATGTCTCCTGCATTCGCAGGTGGGTTCTTTACCACTAGCGCCACCTGGGAAGCTCTTTATTCAGTGTGGTACCTTTCAAATAGTTACGAGTTCTAAGCATTAACTTTTAAAAGATCTAAGCTTCTCTCTGCCCAAAACTTTTCCTTACGATAATAAAGGTATCTTGAAATTATATAAAATGTTATTGATAATTAATGCCTACTACAAAACAATGACTAAATACTAAAAGGCCTAAAACATTAATGGACCCTCACGTGTCTAACAACACCTTGGGAAGTAGAAGAGTCAACTATCTCCACGACTTCAAATTGTCAGAGAATCCATGGGAATATGTATGCTGCTATAAGAATTTTAGCTCTTTGTTTTCATAGCAGACACAATGGTAGTATAATTCCATTCCACGGGTTTCCTAGGCAATAATTGCATGAGACAGAGGAGGTGGCCCACTTCCCAACATCTTTATCCTTCCATTCCTATCATTTTGATCCAATCAAGCAAAAAAGAATGCTGACAGCATTATTAAAAAGACTTCTAGTCCGTACATTTGAAAGACTCTCAGGTGATACCAATGTAACATTTTAGGGGCAAGCCAGGCTCTGTGCCACCAACTCAACTCCCAGGTCAATGCAATTTTCACCAAATCACACCTCTTTCTACCAGAGTCCCCAAGGTGTTCAGCCTTTATTTCTGTTTTCATCTTTGAGATAAACAAATCACTCATTCCCATTCTGCAGATGAAGAAAATCTGCCTATGGGCATATGGGGGCAATATGAGGGGGGATAAAAATAAAGATTTGGAAACTATCCAGAACACAACCTCATTTTTACCTCAGAACCTACAGCCCCAAATAAGCCAAAACAAAAACCCCAAAACAAATAAAACACAAGAAAAACCTTTCCTGGCTCAGCGAGAAGAGAATGCAATTTGTTTTTTCCTTTACAGCTTGTCAGCACTTCTCTGAACTTCAGGGAATGTGCAGTGTCTGCAAATCTTAAGTGTCACCTTATATGTATTTGCAACACCACCAGAGTTATCTTGAAAGAAATCATTGATCAGCAAGTTGGAATACCAGGCAGAGCAAAGACCTATTTGCAAGCATCTGTGTTAAGCAGGGATGCTGGAGCAGGCAGGGTGTGGGGATCTTTCTAGCAACAGTGTCTCCTGGATGACAAAGACAAGGAGGAACTAGTTGACACCTCCCCAGAATGCCTCCTTCAGCAAACTAATCATGGAAATAGGAAAAGACAGGTCCCTATCACTAACACTCTCTCTACCCTTTACACAGCTCTCTGCTTTCTCCAAAGAACTTACTTGCCATCACTGAAACATTGTGTATTGTTCATAGTTACTTAAGCCCCAGTTGAATGTGAGCTTCAGGAGAACATCTTGGTTTTCTGCTGTATTCCAGTTACTGTTGTTGTTTAGTCCCTAAGTCGTGACCAACTCTTTTTGGACTCTAGCCCGCCAAGTTCCTCGGTCCATGGGATTTCCCAAGCAAAAAAAAACTCAAGTGGGTTGCATTTCCTTCTTCAGGGATCTTCCTAACCCAGGGATTAAATCTGGCTCTCTTGCATGGCCACCGGGCGTGTTTTTTTTTACCACTTAGCCACTAAGGAAGCCCTTGTATCACAGTACCTACAACAATACCTGGCACACAGTAGTTACCACCAAAATATGTTTGAATACTCAACTCTTTAGTGGGCTCATAATGCTAACCCATAATTTAAAATATTGTTTTAATAACTAAGATAATCTGAAATGAGGCTGCAAGTTTTTTCTACTTTTTTCAGTGATCTTTTACATAGAAATGTTTTAAATTTTTATCAAACCAAATGTACTGAACTGTTCTTTTGTAACATCCCTCATTCTTTTACACATAAGACTCCCTTCTTTCATTCTGATATATATAGCACTTTTAACGTGCGTGCTTCTTGATCTGTAGGATTTTACATTTGTATGTTAATCCTTAACTAATTTAGAATTTATGTTGGTGGAAAGTTTTCCATTTATCCTTATTTTTTATCTTAGCTTTGTTTTTCCCCCAAATAGTGAAATGACTTCATACCATTTATTAAATAACACTTGCTCTCCCAATTAAGAGTCTTGGCTATTTTAATAATTAAGTTATAATATTGGGTGATATTTTGCATGGTGGCCAAATAAATCCCACACCTTTCCTGAATGAGCTAGTGTAAAGGTATTTCTTTTAGATACATGTGACCTCATCCTTGTTCTTAAGATGCTTGTGTTATCACTGAAAAAAGATACATAGCTTGGTAATTAATATAAAGCATGATTAATTCAATAATTAAAAGTATAAGCAAGGTACTATGGGAGTTCAGAAAATTAGATGGCTAACTCTGGTAAACACTGCCTACCAGCTGAAATCCAGTGTGTTAATTACTTTTCCTTTTTTAAACCTGGACACTATACATAAATTAACATAGGCTGAGATTATTTCAGCTGATCATGAAACCCAAAAAATGTTCACTGCAGGAAAAGCCAAGCACCTACAAATCCAGGATTACAAATAGCGCACCTGACCTCTAAACTAATAACTCCTTAGGGAACAAAAAGGAAATTAAATTAGTTTGGCATGATTTGTTCTTACTGGGCTCATGCTTACTCTCAGTGATCACTTCTTTTCTCAGTGGTTATAAACCCTTCACGATGATGAGATAACATAAGAAAGTCCCCCCTCCACACACACACACACACACACACACACACACACACTGCCCAGCACATCGATGGCTCAAAGAAATGTCAGTAACACCTGCCAGCAACTGGGACCCAATTCACACTTAACTTTGTCCCTGTTAGAAAATCGGGCAATTCACCAGCTTCTCTCTCCCTTCTGTGAACGTCCTAAGTAAGTGAGTAAGTGAAGCCGCTCAGTCATGTCCGAGTCTTTGCTACCTCGTGGACTATAGCCTACCAGGCTCCTCTGTCCATGGGATTCTCCAGGCAAGAATACTGGAGTGGGTTACCATTTCCTTCTCCAGGGAACCTTCTTCCTGACCCAGGGATCGAACTCACCTACATGCCATGATTTCTCTAAAAATATTGATATTAGCTCAGTGCCTCATCCGGGTAAGTTATGTTAGCACTCTAGAGCTTAAGGAACTAGTACAGTCTGCAGACAGAACAAACTGCAGAAACTTTCTTCATCTTCTCTTCCACTTGAATTTCCAAATCTTCTTAAATAATGTCTCTTCTGAATTATAAGCCTGAAGACCATTCCATGAACCAATGTCTCCTATGCCCCAAGGCACAGTGTTAGGCGTTTGACTTACAGTATCATTCACCCTCGCAACTACACATTACCCTCTCTACTTAAAATTTCCGAAATATGAAATTTTAAAGATTATTCATAAAGACTAACATTTTGGTGTGCTCTTAACCGTGGCATCACGACTCGATGGACATGAGTTTGGGTAAACTCCTGGAGCTGGTGATGGACAGGGAGACCTGACATGCTGCGATTCATGGGGTCGCAAAGAGTTGGACACAACTGAGCGACTGAACAGTATAATGCATATATACATATATATATATGTATAATGCATTTATACATTATACATATATAATATATGTACATACATATATATTATCTATATATATAATAACTGAATCACTTTTCTGTATAGCAGAAATTAACACTGTAAATCAACTATACTTCAATAAAATTTTTAAAAAAACAAGTATTATCTCACTCAATCATCATAGACTCTTTTCAACCTCCTTGCCTGAAGGAGCAAATGAATCTCTGGATTCAACAAATATTTATTGACCACAAAATAAAACAAAACCCTGATCTTGGGGAACTTATATCTTAGGGAGGTAAAGATATGTAAATAAAACAAATCACGTGATCTGAAAAGCAAAAGCAAGGGGAAGTAGAACAGAAGCGCCAGGTGGGAGAATCTATTTCATATTAAGTGATCAGGGTCCAGCCTCTCAGATAAAAGATGGGAGCAGAGGTGGAGCATGAGCCAGAGGTGTTCTGAGAAAGGAGATGTGTAAAATGCTGCAAGCTCATCAAGGAGCCCAGAGAGGGTGGCTGGATCTGGAGGCAAGAAGTTTGCACAGCTCTGTAATCTTCCTGCTGAAGAAGGACAGTCAGTCATTTTTCCCACTGCAAAAAGTCCTCAAGTTCTTAATGTCACAGAGAAAAGAATCAAGTAAAACATTCAGTAGTCCATAACAGGGTTCACAAACTACAGCTGAAATAAAAATAAAGTTTTATTGGAACATCGGTTTGACCATTCACTTAAATACTATTTTATGGCTCTTTTCCATTTGTGACAGAGACTCTATGGCCCACCAAAGCTAAAAGCTACTTTGCTCTTTATAGAAAAAAAATTGCTTACTCCTGATATATCCTGATTTATATAATCAGTATAATAATAATAACTGCTATTGTCTAAGTACCTAAATAAGCTCAGTACACTACATCTATAGGATTCCTGGGTGACTCAGTGGTAAGAATCCACCCGCCATTGCAGGACAGTCAGATTCAATATCTGAGTGAGGAAGATCCCCTGGAGAAAGAAAATGGCAACCGACTCCAGTATTTTTGCCTGAAAAAATCCCATAGACAGAAGAGCCCAGTGGGTTACAGTCCACAGGGTCACAAAAGAATCGGACACGACTTAGTGACTAATCAACAACAACAGTATATCTATATTCCATCAATACTGAAATACATTCAAAATAGAGCCTTCTACAATTAAAAATAAATAATTATAATACAACTACCTAAGAATCTGGGGACTGACAAGCAAAAGACTATACACTGAAACACTGGAAACTGGTTCAAGTCTCCTCATTTTCCAGTAAGCAATAAACCAGGTCTCTGAAGGCTACGTAAGGGCAAGTGGAAGTGAGGGTGTGTGTGTGTGTGTGTGTCACCTGGGCATGCACACATACACACATAAGGCCAAATCAGAAGATTGACAGATACACGCTAGCCTTTTCCACAGAGCTGACACACTGCCATTTAACCAGCGAGCGCAGAGCACGTGTTTCTGTTCCCAGTCACTAGTAAGAGACAAGGTTAACATTTTAAGTGATGGAGTACAGCATGTTATTTCCCCATGCAATGGACCCGTGACTGCACCACCTTTGAAAACACTTAATTTCAGTGATTGAATACATGGGAGCTCACTTTCCCTGCTATGAACCTTTTGACAGCTCCTCAGTTTCCTGTATCAGGGGAACCTTTTTTTCTTCCTTCTTTTCTTTTCCCCTCCCCTTTATACCTGAAGGGAAGCAAAATGAATACGTGGTGGCAGAAAGAAAAGGAGGAAGCCAAGAGAAGGAAAACCAGTTTGTAAGCATCCCTGTATTTTACAATAGCCGTATTCACTGCCATCTGCTCTAATTACTTTTAATGTTTGGGCTACCATCTTCATACAATAGAAATAATGATCTCCTCAAGGGCAAAAAAAAAAAAATGTTTTTTACAGAAACAAACAAAAGTTGATTACATTTAGCTCCCAGGCTAAAGAAGCATCAAGCTACTTTGTAATGAACAATCAATTAAGAAAGTGGGTAGATTTCTGATGAACAGAAACAAATTGAGTCTTCTCCATGGTTGCCTCTTCTTTCCTCTTTGCCTCACCTCTTTGGAGGAATCAAGCCCACAGATCACTGAGGGCAAGGACATGCCAGGCACATTTCTAGGTCTGAGGTGACATCACATCAATTCCTTACATTTGGATCAGAACCAAAGTCAAGTCTTCTGCCAGCGCTTGTGTGGGCATCAGGCATGGCCAGTTTTGAGAAACCCTGAATATAGAGATAGGTAATGTGCCTAGAGTAAAAATTCTCTCTCCTAAGTTCAGTTCCCCAGAGACCACCTCAAACCTGAACCCCTCATTGGAAGCTAGAACTAACAGCCTCATTAAAGCCTTCAGGAATGGAGGAACTTCCCTGGTGGTTCAGTGGTTAAGGCCCTATGCTTCTAATGCAGGGGACTCGGGTTCCAAGCCTGGTCAAGGAACTAACATCCCACATGCTACATAATGAAACCAAAAAATAAAAATAAAAAACAGGTTTAAAAAATCCAATTTTAAAAAAGCCTCCAGGAATGGAAATGGACCATAAAGGGTCCCTTCCCCAGCACTCCAGGAGAACCCAGGTTTCAGTGAAATGTGTGACCTTCAGAAAGACATGGAACAGACCACTGCAATGCCAGCAGAACTTGACTTTCACAAAGGCCACATCTAGAGACCTCTAATTCCCAAATTTGAGCATACTATGTGTATTAAGAATTCTAGGTACCCCCCAGGATTCTTGATGCCCCCTTCATATACATGCCACAGATATTTCCCTCCCCTGTAGTAGGAACAGAGCTGATAAATAGGATAAGATCTCACTCCCATGACTAGGTTACATCATATGGCAATAGTGAAGAAATTTTGCAGGTATAATTAAGTTCAGAAATCAGCTGACTTTGGGTTAGTCAAAGGGGATAGATATATAAGTGAGCCCTTAAAAGAGAGATGCCCTCACTGACTTTGAAGCAGCAAACTGCCAGGTTATGGAGAGAACCAGGTGATCAGTGAGAGGTCGGGCATGTTCGGGGTTGTCGCGACGAAAAGCCCCAGAAAAGTGCCGTGAAAGGTCCCAGCGGTTGGCCACCGCCCAAACAGGAACCGGAAGCAGACCAAACTTCCGGGAACCAACCCCATGGCCTGGCTCAATCAAGTGCCAATCACCACTACAGCCCGCACTTCCTACCTTATGTGGGAGGACCCGGCTTGAATGCCAGCCCTGACTATAAAATCCACACCCCCTCCCCCACGCCCTCGCCTCCATTCCTCACAGACTCCCTTTGTTTCCCCCTGCTCGCTCACCCCCGGGAGTTCTGCTCGAGAGTGACTGCCCAATAAAGGCTTTTGTCAACGGTCCCTAGAGGTGGCTTTTCTTCCCGTGGCGTTTCTTACAATTAGGACCTAAGAGCAGCCTCAAGGACCCAAACTGGTCCCTAGCAAACAGCCAACAAAAATTGAGGCCCTCATCCTGTAGACTGAAGAAACTGACTTCAGCCAACAACCTGAATGAGACTAAAGGAAGACCTTGAGCTCAGGGTAAGGATGTAACTAGGCTGACACCTTAACTTTAGCCTTATGAGATGTTATATAGAGACCCCGCTACTCTGCTCCTAGACATCTGACCTGCAGAAACTTGGAGATAATAAATGGGCCTTGTCTTAAGCTGCTAAGACAGTGGTATGGGCCAGAAAATCAGATGGTTCTCCTACTGCATAAGTGACTCCTGGCACACAAGACAGGCAATACAGTTTTTGGGGTTGTTTTTTGTTGTTGCTTTTTGTTGTTCATTTACAATGCCAAGAAGTTTAAGACCTGAGAACTCATTTGCTCAGGAAAAGTTAAGACAGCTGAAGAAAAACAGAAAATGTCATAGGGCTGCTGTGTCTTCACAACCTTTCTTTATTTTAGGCTAAAGAAATGCAAAACCTCCCTGATCCTAAACACACCAATAATGCATGTCTTTTGGGAGAGATGAAGAATTTTTGAAAGCCCAGATTCCAACTAGACTTCTGAAAATAGTATTTGAATATAACTGGTTTTAATAGCATTACTCTTTTGCTTGCATTGCTCCCCAAGGAGAGAAGAGAATCTGGCTTTTTATTCCCTTACTTAAAAAAAAAAAAAAAGAAAAGAAGAAGAAGAAGCAACACAGGAAAACCAAGCTCCAAAACCAGAGAAATCCGTTCTGTACCTGGACATGCTATCTTCATCAATCTTGACTACATAACTCTTCCTGCATTCTTTAAGAATAGTGATTACCGTATCTTTTAGGAAGACAAAGGAAATGTTAATTTAGGTTTTCAGATCCCCTGATATTAAAGTAGCATAATCTTTTATCATTGAGCATTCACACATATATAGTCTAGCATTTGGTGATGCAAAAGATAATTTTTTTTTAATGCTAATACCACAAAATTATCAGTCCTACTTGGGAATGAGGAAGCCCAGAAAGATTAAATGATGAATTTTAAAACTGGGATGCCATCTTAAGGATTAGAATTTGGGGAACTTGCCTGTCCCCTACAGTGTAGATGTTTTTCTTATATACACCGGTTGTGTTGATTAAATCTCCATCAGCTTCATGAATTTTACTGAACACGCCCTATGGCTCAGGCATTGTAGGACCCTTCCCTGGACCCACAAATGCATAACTGCATTTGTAAGCTCTTAGAGCCCAGCTTCACGTGCATTGTTCCCTTCCCTCCAAACGCATCTGCCACACACTGTCCCTTTTCTGCCAAATCCTGTTTATTGGTTCCAGATGCAATGAATCATCTACTGACTTGAGCGACATTAGAGGTAAACACCAAGGTTAAAATGTAGACATAATTGAATAATGCCAACTACCAGTAACAGCAGTCCAGGCAAAGGAGGAAATAGATCCAGAGATCTCAGATAGAGCAGTCTGATGGAAACCCTCCACTCTCAGGATCAAAACCGCATGCTATTTGACATGATGGAAAAATGTCAATGTTTTATTTTTCCAAATTTTCATATGCCATGTATCAGTATGGGTAGGTGTGGCAAGCCCAGTGGTAACATAACTTAAATGTCCCTGTGATTAAAAATAAAGCTTCCAAAAATCAACTAAACTGCCATCTATTTATTATCTCAAAGAAAGGTGCTCTTAACTTTTTTTAAATATATGTGTGTAAGTTATTGCTTTGACTGATGATAAATAAAGTGAATGACATATATGCATTTTTCCAACAAACTCTTCTTTAGAGAAAATCCCATAAAGAAAAGTTTTCCAAAACTCTTCCAAAAATTCATAAAGTTCCATAGACTTTCCAGATAGCAAAATGCACTTTAATCGTTTGCTTTGCAGTCACCTGGCATTCACTGTATACAATGCACATAATGTATAAACATGGGTATGTGTATAACATATACACATAAGTTTATACAAACACTTGAAAAACTTTCTTTATTGTGTCTCTAAAGGAAGAAAACTCAGAACCCTCAGCAAATACTAAACAATCCACAAGCATAGTTATCAACCAAGAAGTCTGGACGTTTCAACGCCACAAACACTCCCATGAATGAACCTTAAAGCAGCAGTAATCAACCTTCTAGGGATCCAAGACTGGACTAATTCAATAAGCCATATGGGATGGTGATCAGAGATCATAACATAACACATGAAAAACACTTTTCCACGAGTTCTCCCAATTTGGGGGCATTATCCCTCTGCTGAAAATCAGGACCTCAACTGGTTGAAGGATTAATTATTCACATAGCTCTTTTTCGCCTGAATCAAATAGAAGCTTCTTCTTTCCCCATTTTCCCAATGGGATGAAATATAGCTCCCAATACCCAGGTGGCACTAGTGGTAAAGAACCCATCTGCCAATGGAGGCGATGTAAGAGACCCAAGTTCTATCCCTGGGTAGGAAAGATCCTCTGGAGAAGGACATGGCAACCCACTCCTACTGGCAAGAATACTTTTTGCCTGAGGAATCCCACAGACAGAGGAGCCTGGTGGGCTATAGTACAGAGAGTCGCAAAGAGTCAGACATGACGAAAGCGACTTAGCACACGTGCACAAGGAGCTCTTCCAAAATTTTCTTGATGGGCCAAGCAACATGTATTTGGAACTTCCATGGTGGTTCAGTGGTTAATATTCTGCTTCCACTACAGAGGACACAGGTTTGACCTTGCTTGGGGAGCTAAGATCCCCATAAGCTGCATGCTGCAGCCAAAAACTAATGCATTTTTGGTAGGTATGAGACATATCAATGGATGCCATGAAAAAGTTGGCAAGCACATGGCACAGCTTTCCATATTCCCCATTTCCTACTTCTGGACAACTCCTTCAGCTGAAATTTCCTTTGCCTAGGATCTACCCAAAGGAATTTCTGTTGTTTCAGAAAATTGAGAAAAAATTCACTTTACCTCCTTATCAATCACGTAAAGAAGAAAGAAATAACATTTCCTTGTTATTCCTCCCTCTTTCTGGGGCAGAAAAGGGCAACTCACTCTAGTATTCTTGCCTGGAAAACTCTATGGACAGAGAAACCAGAAGGGCCACAGTCCATGGGGTGGCAAAGAGTCAGACACAACTGAGCACTCACAGCTGAGGTGGGAAGGTAGCTTTTCCTCTGCCAGTCACATGAGCAACCCAAAGCAAACCTAAACCTTTGTTGGACATAGATCATTGACACCTTGCCTAATTCCTCAAACAACTGAGATGATAAGAAGTACTCAAAAGAATTGATGCTTTTCAACTGTGGTGCTGGAGAAGACTCTTGGGAGTCCCTTGGACTGCAGGGAGATCAAACCAATCAATCCTAAAGGAAATCAGTCCTGAATATTCATTGGAAGGACTGATGCTGAAGCTGAAGCTCCAATACTTTGGCCACCTGATGCGAAGAACTGACTCATTGGAAAAGACCCTGATGCTGGGAAAGATTGAGGACAGAAGGAGAAGGGGATGACAGAGGATGAGATGGTTGGATGGCATCACCAACTTAATGGACATGGGTTTGAGCAAGCTCTGGGAGTTGGTGATGGACAGGGAAGCCTGGCGTGCTACAGTCCATGGGGTCATAAAGAGTCAGACATGACTGAGCAACTGAACTTACTGAAAGGATGTTTAGAGGCAAGAGCAGAAGATAAATGAAGTTAGTCTTCTTCAGACTAAGTTAGAAATTTGAATTTTAAAGACAGAACTTAGGCCAATATAATTTATATAAACAATGCTGCTTTGTTGTTATGTAGAAGAAATCTTCATGACGTTTGGATTTGGAAATGATTTCTTCACTGTGATACCAAAAGCACAACAATAACAAAACTAGATAAATTGGACCTCATCAAATTAAAAACTTTTGTATATCAAAGGACACTATCAATAGAGTGAAAAAGGCAACCTGTGTAATAGAAGAATGGATTTGCAAATCATGTATCTGATAAAGGATTAGTATCCACTGGGAGTTGGTGATGGACAGGGAAGCCTGGCGTGCTACAGTCCATGGGGTCATAAAGAGTCAGACATGACTGAGCAACTGAACTTACTGAAAGGATGTTTAGAGGCAAGAGCAGAAGATAAATGAAGTTAGTCTTCTTCAGACTAAGTTAGAAATTTGAATTTTAAAGACAGAACTTAGGCCAATATAATTTATATAAACAATGCTGCTTTGTTGTTATGTAGAAGAAATCTTCATGACGTTTGGATTTGGAAATGATTTCTTCACTGTGATACCAAAAGCACAACAATAACAAAACTAGATAAATTGGACCTCATCAAATTAAAAACTTTTGTATATCAAAGGACACTATCAATAGAGTGAAAAAGGCAACCTGTGTAATAGAAGAATGGATTTGCAAATCATGTATCTGATAAAGGATTAGTATCCAGAATGTATAAAGAAATTCTGAGTTGCAACAACAACAACAACAAAAAACACCCAAACAACCCTATTTAAAATAGATTGGGGCAGGAAGATGGGGGGAAAAACTCCTCGGCAGCTCAATGGTTAAGACTGTCTTTCAGTGGAGGGGGTACAAGTTCTATCCCTTGTTGGGGAACTAAGATCTCACATGCCACTCAGTGTGGTCAATAAATAAATAAAACTCTTCAAAATAACAATAAAAATGGCCAATGGACTTGAGTAAACATTTCTCCAAAGATCTATAAATAGCTAATAAACATATGAAAAGATGTTCAAGATGACTAATCCTTCAGTTCAGCTCAGTCACTCAGTCGTGTCCGACTCTTTGTGACCACATGAATTGCAGCACACCAGGCCTCCCTGTCCGTAACTAACTCCCAGAGTTCACTCAAACTCATGTCCATTGAGTCGGTGATGCCATCCAGCCATTTCATCCTCTGTCATCCCCTTCTCCTCCTGCCCACAATTCCTCCCAGCATCAGGGTCTTTTCCAATGAGTCAACTCTTCACATGAGGTGGCCAAAATACTGGAGTTTCAGCCTCAGTATCAGTCCTTCCAATGAACACCCACCCAGGACTGGTATCCTTTAGGATGGACTGGTTGGATCTCCTTGCAGTCAAAGAGACTCGCAAGGGTCTTCTCCAGCACCATAGTTCAAAAGCATCAATTCTTCGGCACTCAGCTTTCTTCACAGTCCAACTCTCACAACCATACGTGACCACTATAAAAACCATAGCCTTGACTAGATGGACTTTTGTTGGCAAAGTAATGTCTCTGCTTTTTAATATGCTGTCTGGGTTGGTCATAACTTTCCTTCCAAGGAGTAAGCGTCTTTTAATTTCATGGCTGTAATCACCATCTGCAGTGATTTTGGAGCCCCCCAAAATAAAGTCTGACACTGTTTCACCATCTATTTCCCATGAAGTGATGGGACCGGATGCCATGATCTTTGTTTTCTGAATGTTGTGCTTTAAGCCAACTTTTTCATGCTCCTCTTTCATTTTCATCAAGAGGCTTTTTAGGAAAATGCAAATCAAAACCACAATGAGATGTCACTTAACATTCATCAGGATGGCTATTAGTTAAAACAAAAACACAAACAAAATAACAAGTATTATCCCTTGCTGGTAGGAATGTAAAATGGTGCAGCCACTTTGGAAGTGGTATGGCAGTTCCTCGCAACATTAAACATTGGGGTACCATATAATTTTGACCATTCCACTTCTGGGTTTATACCTGAAATAACTAAAAGCAGGGACTCAAACAGATATTTGTATACCAATGGTCATAGCAGCATTATTATAAGCCAAAAAGTAGAGATAGACCAAGCGTCCATCACAGATGAATGAACAAAACGTGCAAATCCATACCCTGGATGAACCCTGAAGACATTAAGAGGTTCCGGATTTCCCTGAAGCTGCTCTGGAAGCTCTAAGAGAAGTAAGCCAGCTACAAAAGGATAAATATTATATGATTCCACTTAGATGAGAGACCTATGTTACCACATGCAGAGACAGAAAGTAGAATGGTAGTAGTCAGGATCTGTGGGCTTAAATGGGGAGTTAGTGTTTAATGGGTATGGAGTTTCGGTTTGGGAATACAAAAATGTCCCAGAAATAGACAGTGGTGATGACTGCACAACAATGTGAATTATTTAATGCCACTTAACTGAACAATTAAATATGGCTAAATGGTGAATTTTATATTCTGCGTATTTAACTACAATTTTAAAACTGAGGGGGTGGGGGAGATGTTTCTTTGTTTTTAATGAAGAATTTTAAAGCCTCCTATCTCCTCTCTTTGCAGATGATGGCACTAGAGTTCAGAAAGGTTAAATGACTTTTTCAAGGTTCTAAAACCAGATGAAGGAATGCAAAATCAAAAATGAAAATAAGGCTCAGCATTGCCTTGTGGCTCTATGGAGAGCGGGTGTGTCCCCTTGTTTTTGTGAGTACGTGTGCCTGAGTGTATCCATGAGTCCTCTGTGAAGTCTAGCCCCTGGTCGCCTCCCCACTCCACTCACCTCCTCCCTACACGACGGCGTCTAAAAATACCCTGCAGCTCCCTAGACACATTCTGCTACTTATCTCCAACCTCCAGTCCTGGAGGTGGACCTCTATAACTACTGTCCAGAAGACCTTTCTACCCTATTCTAGCAGGGAAGCACTTAGCCTTCAAAAGCCAGGTCATCCTCTTTTCTCTGTGAAGCTTTAGCTGGTGTCCCCTCACCCTGAAACAAGCTGTCTCCTTTTTCTCCACCCACTGGGCTGTGAATTTTTGCTTGAGTACTTATCCTCATGACGTTTGGTATTTTCTATCTCCACTCTCTCCTCACTGAAGCCAAATGAGATGGGATTCAAGGAAACCAATGGAAGAGCTTAATGGAAAGGCTTCATACCCAAAGCTACACCATCTCCTAAGCATATCATGACCATGCCAATGCCAAGCCCCTCCCTCCCGGCTAATACCATTTCAGTCTGGCTCCACTTTAAATTTCTCTGCGATGGCTTTCTCAGGCTCTTGAAAAACTACTCTTCCAGGGGATTCCCACCAAGTCAATTAGACCAAATTTCATGAGTTAGACCAGTTATATGAACAGGCAGGCAGTAAACGGTATTACAGTGACACCGAAAATCTTCCTCTTACAATGTCTTTGTCCTCTGTTAAAATGATTTAGTGTTTTGTTGTTTTGTTTTTTTTTAAGAAAGACTGCAGAATATATTCATCAAGGTACAACCCAAATTTCTGGGGCTGTGTCTGCTGGCAGTGCACCTCTAGACCTGCCTCAATAAATTGATAGCACTTATTTGTAATTTGCAGCTTCCATTTGCATGCAAATGTGATAAGGCCATAAAATTGATTTTTCTCTTAAGTTAAATATTCCACGTACAATCTTGTTAGTGTATCAATTAATGAAGTTTTACTATATTCAGCCAATAAACATTTATTGAGCCAGGTATTGTGCTAAGCCCCAAGGATAAAATGATAAGTAACATAATTCCCTGCTCTCAGGAAGCTCACTGTCTAGAAGAAACCAGCATAAAAGCCAATTCTTATAATATTGCATATGCTTGTTTCTTTTCTCAGAAGGGCAAAATCTGGATGTTTACGAGAGAAGATAGAGAAGATAAAAGCTAAAAGAGTATACTTAGAAATACTTCCCAGATCACGATCCTGCTTACAGAAAATGTAATTACTTGATTTTTAAAAAGAAATCATGCAAACTTTTAATACTCTGAACCAAACAGTCTACTCAACATGATCTCATGTTATTAAAGCCCTTACCTGGAAATCAAATATCATCAAAATCTATAAACAATAACTGGACACCCATCCATTTAATAATGTAACTGGGTTCTTATTTCAAGAAGGTGGACTGTTCACAATTAATGATCTCTGTTCAGCATAACAACATTTTAGAAATACTTCCCAGATCACGATCCTGCTTACAGAAAATGTAATTACTTGATTTTTAAAAAGAAATCATGCAAACTTTTAATACTCTGAACCAAACAGTCTACTCAACATGATCTCATGTTATTAAAGCCCTTACCTGGAAATCAAATATCATCAAAATCTATAAACAATAACTGGACACCCATCCATTTAATAATGTAACTGGGTTCTTATTTCAAGAAGGTGGACTGTTCACAATTAATGATCTCTGTTCAGCATAACAACATTTGTTTAAATCAGTAAGCGTCTTTAAAAATATAAACAAATGTTTTGCGGGCGGGGGGGGGTGGGAATTAAAACCTTTTATTTTGGTGGAAAATGACAGAGGGCTCATAAACTTCTGGTTGGGACCCATGCTCACCCCAAGAGACAATTGTCATAAATCTTCAGAAGAAACTCCTGATTCAACACCATCCCCTGACACACACTCACCCTACATATTCATCCACCCATATTCTCCACCTCTACTCTGATTGGAGTCACACGAAAACCTCAGTGCAGCCCAAGCTCAAATTCCTCAAGACAATTGTAGTCACAGGGTCCAATAAAAGAAGCTTTGAGACAGCCACACCTAGATCACCTCTGAAACATTTGCCCTGGGTAAGTTAGGCCTCCAGCACCAAAACCGGAAGTCAGGTGTTACTTACATGACTCCCAGGAAACCTCTGCAAGATTCAAGAAGAGAGCATAGTAAACCCTGCTGCTAGTAAAATCCAAGATTTATAGGTGGCCAAGTTGATGTCAAATTTGTAATTGGTGACTTAATGAATTTGTTTTTCACAGAATTTAACTCAGCAAGCCAGCCCACAATCACAACTGCACAAGTAAATTCAGGTTAAAAAAATTTTTTTTCTTGGTTTTCATTTAGTTTGAAAGCTGAGTGGTCACCAGAGTGGTGAGACCTGACCAGACCTCAAATAATGAGGATACAGCTTGCATTCCTATTTTAATTTGCAGCATCGTTATTGGTGTAAAAAGAATCTCCTTTGACATTTGTATTCAGACAAGGCTGGAAACAGCATCTGAACACATAATCATATCCCAGTGTGTTTCTGTCTCTCAAAAGCCGAACCGTCTGCCTTAACACTTTCACAGACTCCTCCAGGCCTGCTTCAAACAGACAAAACACTCCTCCTAAAACTCAAAGAAACATCGCGACACCTTTGTAATAGGCCTATTTCCCAAGGGGGGGATAAAAGGACAAGGCAAATTAAGGGAAATGCAGAATATAAACTTGAAACCTACTGTCAATAAAACCCAAAACAAACTCGAAGCGGAGGTGAGAAAGCAGGGGGAGGAAAAGCAATGTTAAATGGTCATCTTTCTTCTCCTTTTATTTGAGGAAGTTAAGTTTGCACAGCTCCTTACAAGCTGTCTTTGGCTAAAATCACTATTAATGAGCTTTGACATTTGAAATTTAACTGAGCATGAGCTAACAGCTTCCAGCACTGCACCACCCATGACGCCAACTGGAAATATTTTGCTAGGGCCTAACGGTGTGTTTATTGAAAAGACACAGCTTTCAAGAGAAAGTGTTTATAGCAACCACTTTACCTGCTATCCCTGCCCTATGATGTCTGTTTGGTTTCAGGATTTGGGGGGTCCCCTTGAACTCCTCCTGGTCACGGCTCTAATTGTTTTCAAGTTTAGCAGGAACACATTAATGAAGCTCTTTGCTCTACAGTAACTTGGATTGTAAGGATGGGTCTGAAAATGTGGAGTTATGACGAAGGAGCAGGCCATGAGGGAAACAAAAAAATCAGCCCTTTCAAAAGGCAAGACGAAAATACTTGTGCTGTTGGCAAGGCCATTAAAACAAACCTTTTCCATCGATGAGACTGAGAAGATGACTTACATTCTTAGCCAAAATCATGGTTCACTGAATGAGAGTGAATCAATCCATCATTAACCAAGTCAAGAAAGCTACTCTCCTCTCTTTACTCTTTGCCAAAGAAGGCTTTCGGAACACTGACTTTTTGAAGACGGGAGAATGAGGCCGAAGAGTGAATGAGCCTGACATAAATGGATATTTACACGTACCCCACTCCTGCACAGTCTGTCCACTGAGTCTCCAACTCCATGATGTATTCAAACAAAGCAGGATCTCTTCTGGATCTCCTGCCAAAGTTCTAAGAGCACTCTTTTGTGTTCCATGATCCTATATGGATTCCTGACCTTAAGCATGCCCAGATGTCAGTATCAGGATGAAATTCAGAACCTCCACCCTTTCCCTAAGGCTGTTGTTATGCTGGAGAATTTAGGGGTATCCTTTGCCTGAGGCATTCCCCGACCCAGCAAAAGTAGAGCAAAATTTCTAATCTAATCTGGAATGCCTCTGAGGAATGCAGACAGAAGCTTAGTTACAAAGAAAAGGAAGTTCAGAATCTGTGACCTAGAAATCACACACAATGTAAAGTTTCATTTACCAAACCGAGTTGGGCCACCTCTACAATACCAAAAATGGAAAGGCTTGAGAATGACTCCAAATCATGACAGTAATTCAGAGGTTACCACCGGAGGAGAAAGTGGGAAGGGTGGGCTCTTTGTCCAAAGATATTTTGTCATTACTAGATTTTATTTTCATAGCAAGAAAAAAACAAATATAATAAGACTCTAATTTTTTTTTAAGTACCAAATAGAATCTTTGTATGTTTCCTTATTCTCACATGTTACATGACTTCTAAATTATTTCTCAAAGTTATACAATGGACAGAATTTTCTAATAATTTTTGTCAATCATGAGTGCATCAAAAGGTATTTTTGATAGCTATTACTTAACAAAAGACACAGGTTGTATTATCAATGTATTTTTCATCTTAGCATATTTCCAGTTATAAACATGAGAGGGTGAAGTAAAACTTAGTGATAGACAAGAATGATTCTATCTGAGGGAATCTGTGTAACTATAGTTATCTGTGTCTTAAGTATGTGAAAGAAGAAGAAACAGAAGAGTAAGTAACATACAACACTTGGCTCTGGTCCTCTAGTTTCACGAGATTAGGTCTCGATGGTAGAAGATGCATCCCTGACATTTCACATCCTCAGTCATGAAGACGATTAATGAGAAATGGTGGCAGGGGGCAGGGCGGGGGAGCAAGTGTTAATTTCATAAGATTCGCACACAACTTCATGAACTTCTTCAACAATTATCTTTCAAAGTTGCACTCAGAATTGCTTTACATTGGTGTTGCATATCTATCTGCCAAAATTGCACAGTCAGAAGAGAACAGGACAGAGACACCTGCAGTCTGAACAGCAAAGAAAGAGTACAATGGGTCAGTATGCTCGTGGCCGTTGGCAAAGAGCACACATCTTCTGCTTTTTCATACTACCTCTAGTGGAAGTCTTATTTCTAAAATAAGTGTTAATTTCATAAGATTCGCACACAACTTCATGAACTTCTTCAACAATTATCTTTCAAAGTTGCACTCAGAATTGCTTTACATTGGTGTTGCATATCTATCTGCCAAAATTGCACAGTCAGAAGAGAACAGGACAGAGACACCTGCAGTCTGAACAGCAAAGAAAGAGTACAATGGGTCAGTATGCTCGTGGCCGTTGGCAAAGAGCACACATCTTCTGCTTTTTCAATACTACCTCTAGTGGAAGTCTTATTTCTAAAAAGTAAAATCACTGAGGTATATGCTAATGACCCAGAAGCATCCAGGAAACATTTGATTCTGCTCCCTCAGTTCAGTTCAGTTCAGTCGCTCAGTCGTGTCCGACTCTTTGCGACCCCATGTATCGCAGCACGCCAGGCCTCCCTGTCCATCACCAACTTCTGGAGTTCCCTCAGACTCACGTCCATCAAGTCAGTGATGCCATCCAGCCATCTCATCCTTTCTTGTCCCCTTCTCCTCCCGCCCCCAATCTCTCCCAGCATCAGAGTCTTTTCCAATGAGTCAACTCCACATGAGAGTCGGTCAAAAAGTCAGAAAAGCCTTTGCTCTGTTCTAGAAGATAGCATCCAAAATAGACATGGCTCGATATTTTAAGGACAATGGTTTGGTTGCCCAGAAAATTAACTCCTACATGATTCCTCATCCCCCCACCAAGAAAAATAGAAGATGAAAAGTCTGATCCAGGAATGAAATCTGGAAGTGTCATTTATTCAAATGATAGCGAGGCAGCACCTACTAATGTCAGGTGTCAAGCTGGGTGCCCAAACTGCCCCCAGGGAAAATGAGTATCAGAGCAAGTACCAGGTACAGTGGTGGGTACAGCGGGTGTCGGGGCACCACCAAAGAACTCCAGCCACAGGACCAAAAAGCACTCCAGGGATGAGGCAAGGCATGCGCCCAGCACGGTACCCTGACTCAGTGGTTTCCTTATTCTCTCAGATCCTCCCCATCTGGCGAGCACTCTCAACTTAACTGAATTTGAAAAACATCAAAATAAAAACCAAACTGATTGAAACTTGAGGGTAGAAGGTGTGAGGCTTGAAGGAATGACAAATGCAACACTAATGGTAAATACCAACTGAACATTATTCATCAGATACTGGGCGCTGCACTAAGACCTGTGCTGTCATAACCCTGGAAGAGCCTCACAACCAGCGTGTGAGGCGTCTATCTTATCATCCCATTTACAGATGAGAAAACTGAGATGTGCAGAGAAGGCAAGAAGGATGCTCAAGGACAAAGCATGACGCAGAGGTGGGACCAGGGCTCACTGCTCTGTGTCTAGACGTGAGGCACCTATGCCTTAAAGAACAACCCAGGGCAGTACAAACACAGTCTCAAGAATGGCACAGGCACAGTGTTCAGAAATCCAAAATGATGGGGAAAATATAACCCCAGAAACAGAGCCCCACCAGTCAAAAGTTGCAGCCAATCACTTTTCTCCCCTCTTGGGGAAAAAGTTCTTTTTCTTTAGCTCTTTTTTCCTGAAAATGTAGACTTGCAATATCTCTGATTCTGTGGAAGACCCTTGGGTCCTCAAATCTTAGCAATCATTTTAACTTAACAGCTGAAGAAGGAAAAAAATAAAAGGCTTTGGAAGGCAGCAGCATGCATTCAAATTCCAACTTCATTTACTCACTGTGTGACCTTGGCAGTCACATAATTTCCTTGAAGTTCAGTCCCTCAACCATAAAATGAAGATTCTTCAATGGCCATTATAATTATAAAGTATATAGTTAACTAATATATATGAAGACCAGCTCAGTGCCTGAGCTATAACAGGGATTTACTTCTTACTTTTCTCATACTTTTCCTTAAACAAAAACAAGGAGAAGATAGATTTCAGTTGTTGCATCACTATTTGTGGCACCAAAAAAAAGTGAAATCATTTTTGGGGGATGATGAAAATGCTCCATAACTTGATTTTGAGTGTGAGCTTCATGGTACATACATGTCAGTGAACAGTACACTTAAGATCTATACATTTTGTTCTATGTAATTCATATGTCATACTATGTCAAAAGACAAATATTTGACAAATAAATACTACTTTTAAATTTAGTATATCAAATATATTAATTCTATGAGCAAGCAAAATTATACAACACATATTTTATGGTGCCAAGCTAGAAACTGCTAAAAACCAAAAAAATAATGCAATACGTATTTTTCTGCTAGCCCTAAAATGTCATTCCTCTGCCTTGCTCCCACTTCAGTCAATCCTGTGGAAATTTACAGGAGCTATCATGTCATTGCCCTATTCTGCAAGTAACATGTTATAGCCAACCACCACTTCCATACAACAATGGAATCCACACTGATACAGGGGTTGTAACAATTGAGTAGCACCGTAGTACTTTCAGAGGGTTTTCACATCTGCAAACATATTTAAATTTAAAAACCTTTGCAGAAAAATGCTGTGAAGTACTATCATCTTCCTGTACATGAGGACAATGATGGCTTTGAGAAATCAAGCCTTGGAACTCTTAGTAAGATGGTCTTGGCAGAGACTAGAAACCACAATCTCCAACAACAGTACTCATCTCTCACCATTACTTAGATGCCTTTGACAGAGGAAAAGATGGCAAAACAGGTCCTCCAATCTGTGCCAACTAAAAATGACCCTGTCCAGCACTGGCTACTGAGAACCAAAGTTATAAGGCCAGGAAGTCAAATTGTTAAACTCCTCTGGCCATCCAGAGGATGGATTCTGCCTACAGTATAAGTCTCTGCTCTTTCCAGAGCTGCTTTTGAGGAACAATATTTTTATGTCCAACATGATTCCTCTCAAAGGATAGTATTAATGCCATAGGTCCAACCCAGTCTTCAGGCTTCTGGCTCTGAAACCATTTACTTTCTACAAACACTTTATGAAGGCAAAAAAAAAAAAAAGGTTTTTCCAGGTCAAATAAAAAGCAAAAATTCATAATTAAAGCCATGATCTTTTAGACAAAAAAAAAAAAAACCCTCAGTTCTCCTTTCTTTTCCCTCTGAAAAATGTCCTTCCAGACTAAATGAGCCAATTAAAGATTCTATTATCATGAAGTAGAATTCAGTGGATGCAGCAATACTGAGTAAAAGCAATTATATTCCTGTCTCTCCAAAAAAAGTGTATACAGGTGTTTGTGAAAAAACTATGCATGTGGGCACTCCTTCAGGGGAGTGTGTGTCAGGGTGTGGGAGGCAAAACAGTTATTACAAAACTGAATTCATATATCCATCACAAAACAGTTAATAATACCATATTATAATGACATTTCCTGTTATCTAGAGGAATCTCATGTTATTTGTTTTGTACCTTTTACACTTGAATTGTCATTCTTTTACAAAGTGGGAGGCTATCAAGGCCTTTAATTTCACCTCTCCTAGACATTTTTTTTAAAGACTTAACAATCAAAATCAGACTATTAGAAAAGTTCAAGGGGAAAAAAAAAAAATCTATGGCTACATGTACAAAATTCTCCAGAACAGCTCAATACCTATGTTAATTTTTTACAAAAGGGGAGATGTAAAGGAGAGAGAGAGAGAGTGAGGTGAGGAGGAAAGAAAATAGAGGCAGAGAGAGGGAGAGAGCAAGAAAGGGAGGGAGGAAGAGAGGGGGAGGAAGGAAGGAATATAAAGGGAGGGAAGCAAAGGAAACCAGCATCTCGCTTATCCATCCACACACCTTGCAGCCGCTATTATTGTTATTTATTTATTTCCTCCCCTTTGGAGTCAGATCCTTTTTTCTCATTTAGTCCAACAGAGATTGTCCTCCTGGAGTGACCTTTTATTCTTTCCTCTTCCTTCACCCCTCCGGGCTATTGCCCTCATGCCAGTAACTAGATAACACACTCTATCAAAGATTTAAAAAAAAAAAAAAAAACTCATTGGGAAGGCAGTAGGACTGTTAGTGGCATCAATCGTGGGCTGACACGGGCCGGGGTCAACCATTTATCTTGGCGCGTCTGTAGCCCGTGGTTACTGGGCTGCCATCTTGACTTGCAGACGTCACCTCCCAGCCTGAGAACATCTGCTCCCAAGTCCTTTTCTTCCCTTGTTTGGCCTGTTTCTTTGTTCTATTCCAGTAGACATCTTTTCAAACAAAATCAAGGTGGGAATGAGTGAAGCCCCTCCCTTTTATCAGAGCCTTTCCAAATTCTAGGGCCAGGGCAACAGTTATAGGCTGGGAAAAGAATCTTGCTTTGTGTGTGTGTGTGTGGGAGGCGGGGGCAGCTACAAAATTTTCAGAATAAAACTGAAACCCTTTTTTGTTCCATAGGAAATCCAGCCATGCCCATAAAGTTAAACAGACTCACAGAGTGTTGCTCTAATGCCACTAGACATGACAGTTTAATGAAACATTTCTTTTGATTAACTCATGTTACTCTATCCTTTTCCCATCCTGTCTTCTCTTCACCCACCACATACAATTTGCAGTCATTCTTAGTCACTTATTCAGCATGCAGCATCATGGTGAAGAGGAAGTTTCACATCCCAGCTCCAACATTTTAGCCATAGAACCTTGGATACGCCTCTCAACTTTCAGAAGCATCATTTCCTGATCTGCAAAATGGAGCTAATGTCTACTCAATGTACTATGAAAATAACATGTACAAAATAGTCATATGCCATATGCCCATCACATATAACAAGTCCATATACTGAAGCTACTATTTATTATTTTAAAGCTAATGAATAGTCATTTAGTTGGTCAGGCAATGGGATTTGGTGGGGTACCAAGCATGGTCCAACTCTTAAATAAAAATCATCACCACCTATGTTTATGACATTATAACTGTTGAGTTTCCAAGAATTCCATTATAAAATGCAAATATATAATACCTGGAGATTTTTTGATTTTATGAACTTAAATAGAAGTTGAATAAGAAGTAAAACACAAATTGAAAAAAAAAAAGAGAGAGAAGAAAGCTCAAAGGAAAACTTTATATAGAGATCATTTTTAATCTAAACCCCAGATGCCTCATGTTCCTATGAATTCAAATAGATGTGAAACATAGTCATCCTTTTCACAGCATTTATACCCTGTGTGAAATACTAAACTATGAGAGATTCCCAGGTTAAAAACTACCTTCATCCTTAAAAATCCAATTTAGCTCCTTGGCAATGGAACAATGGAAAGGTTATTTTATACTTCTTTCTAACAACCTTACTTTTCCTATATCCTTAGTATGGTACATTGTTGACAATAAATATTTGACAGACAAAAAAAAAATCTCACTAGCAGATTCCACTTTCAAAGGTAACCTATATCAAATAGTCTTCAACTTTTGTTAAAAAACAAAACTAAGTTGAGAGCTGTTGAAGGCGGAAGATGGGTACATGGCATTTATTATGTTATTCTCTCTACTTTAGTATATTTGAAATTGTCTATATTAAAAGTTAAAGAAAAATAGGCCCCAATAAATATATTACCTTCAATAGACCAATCACACTGCTCTTCCAACTGTGTCTTTAAAGTGCGTAACACAGTAAAGAGCTGGGTCAGTTTTCTGTGATGCTGATTACTAAAAAGGATGATTTCTTAGGACAAAACAAAGTCTTAAATATTGTCTCAAATGACGTACTTTATGGATAGATATATAGTCATAAATATATCTTCCACACATTGCGAAAATTGAACTTTCAACCCTTTCAAATTTATTCATTCAACGTAAAGAGAAAGCCTCTTAATTACTTCACTGAAGTACCATCCTTGTACACTCAGTACCCGCAGACACTGAAATCAGAAGTGGCCATCTCTCTCCAGCCTGAAGGTCATGAGGTGGAGGAGCCAGGAAAGCCTTCCTGGCTCATGACTTCACTGGCCAACGTTCCTTCGGCCAGGATCAAAGCAACTGAATGCTGAAACTATAGAAGCTTTTTTTTGCCTGTTTTTATTATCTTCTTTTACTTTTCTACTCTAAGTATGTATCCTTTTTTCAATAAGATGAAAAGGTATTTTGTCTTGTTTTGGTTTGTATACTAAGCACTTAAATGGAGCAGCCAAAACAGTAGGAAGACAGAAATGGGAATTAGGTACATTGCGATGTTGGGAAGTGCTTAAAAATTATGACCCTTGTGTGTCCCCCACAGTAGCACTCATCATCCCTAACTTAGCTTACAAGACATATTGCCTCGAGACTTCTCTGTTGGTCCAGTAGCTAAGACTCCATGCTCCCAATGTAAGGGACCCTGGTTCGATCCCTGATCAGGAAACTAGATCCTCCATGCTGCCACTAACCCTTTGAGTGCCATGACTAAAAGATCCCACATGCCACAGTGAAGATCAGCGATCCCAAGTCCCACAACTAAGACCCGGTGTAGCTGAATAAATAAATATTAAAAAATAATAATAAAGAAAATAAAGAGAACTGGAAAAGATTTTTTTTAATAAAAGCAAAAAAAAAAAAAAAGCCTCATTTCCCAGAAAATTAAAAAAAGGAAAATTAAGCTGAGTGTTCTGGAACTACAGGTCTAGTCTCCAATTACTTCACTAAGATAATAAGCATGGCAAAGGAAATTATAATGTTCTCTCTGTACTGCAGAAATTAGTCATTCCACTAAATATTGCCCACATTATCAAAACTTAATGAAACAGTTCAGAAAGATATCACAAAAATCACTGGTCAGGCAGATCTCTATTTCTTTCGTTGTTTTTTTTTTTATTTGTTTATGTGCTTATCTGTGGCTGTACTAGGTCTCCATTGCTGCACATGGACTTTCTGTAGCAAGAAGGGGCTCTTCTCCAGTTGCAGCGTGCAGTTCTCAAGGCAATGGCTTTCCTCGTTGTTGAGCATGGGCTCTAGGGCATGCTGGCTCAGTAACTGTGGCTCCCAGGCTTAGCTGCTCCCACAACATGTGGAATCTTCACAGAACAGAAACCGAACCCATGCCCCTGCATTGGCAGGCAGATTCTTAACCACTGGATCTCCAGAGAATTTCCAGATCTCTACTTCTGTAACCCTCAGAAAAACACAGTTGGCAAATGGCAAAACGATTATTGTTTGGAAGGCCAAATGCCTTCCTCTGAACTTGGAAGACCTTTCTGAGTAAATCACTCTTTGTATCATTTATGTCTTTGGTAAGAGTAGGATGCTTCTGTGTTCCCCAAGGTCTCCAGTCTCAATAAGTTTCTGAAAGTTTCACAATGAAAATTTTGAGACCTGGTTTCTATCTGGTGGGCTTCCCCGATGGCTCAGCAGGCGAAGAATCTGCCTGCAGTGCAGGAGACACAGGAGACGTGAGTTCGATCCCTGGGTTAGGAAGATTTCCTGGAGAAGCAAATGGCAACCCACTCCAGTATTCTTGCCTGAAAAATCCCATGGACAAAAGAGCCTGGTGGGCTACAGTCCATGGGGTTGCAAAGAGTCAGACACGGCTAAGCAACTAAGCACACATGTACTCTATCTGGTGATCATCAGCTTTAATGATGCTCACTCACGTATTCATTCAATAAACCTTTATTTCTATAGTAGTTATAAAATATCAAGCCCCCACCAGCATAAACAAATGCAAGTCCACATAACAGCTTGTCCAGTGAAATCACTGTCAGAGCAGGAGGGTAGAGGAAGCAGAAAAGCTCACTAGAAGGATCTAGAACACTAGTGGTAAGGTAATGCCCACAAGAAGGTCAGGGCTGAAGGTGCCGTAGTGAGTGAGGGGGCAGAAAGACACCCATGCTCCCAGCCAAGGTTGAAGCTTGAGAGGTACATTTTCATATACTCGTACTTTCTCCACTACCCCAGAGATCCACTTCCACAAATTTATACTGTAATTTCACATTTTTTTGGGGGGGGAATTGTTTATAAAAGAGAACAGCTTTCCTTGCTTATTTCTTGAAATTATTTTCAAAAAAATTATTAATTTAGTAATATTGCTAAATGACTCCTCTATTATTATTAAAATTATTATTTTAATAATAGTACAGGCTCTGAAATTCTTCTGTTCTTGAGTCTCTGCACTGCCACTTACCTGCTATGAGTCCTGAAACAAACTACAGAAGCTCTCTGAGCCTTTATGAATCTGTAAATTGGAGATGGTAGGGACTTCCCTGGTGTTTCAGTGGATAAGACTCTGTTCTTAACGCAGGGGGAATGAATTCAATCCCTGGTCAGGAAACTAAGATCCTGCATGCCCACGGCACAGCCAAACAAAACTGAAGATAATAATAGTAACCATGTCAGTATTCAGTCAGTGTTACCTCCTTCCCTCAGTAGTGCTTCTTCCAGGAAAATACAGAATGTATCACCCTAGATGGTATCATACCTACTACTGAAATTCCCTATTACGTTTTTCCATCCATTTTCTTCAGTCTTCCCCCAAATAGCAATTATAAACTTAGCTGTTTCGTTTTAACTTTTAAACACAATTTACCTATCCAGATGAAATGGTAAATTCTAAAAGCAGAAGAAAGTGAAAGTGTTAGTTGCTCAGCTGAGTCCAACTCTTTGCCATTCTATGGACTGTAGCCCGCCAGGCTCCTCTGTGCATGGAATTCTCCAGGCAAGAATAATGGAGTGGGTAGTCATTTCCTTCTTCAGGGGTGTTCCTGACCCAGGGACTGAAGGCGGGTCTCCTGCATTGCAGGCAGATTCTTTAAGGTCTCAGCCACCAGGGAAGCCCACTAGCAAAACAGAGTCCGCAAAGGAACGAAGAACTCCTTTCTGAAACCGTGACCCTTGGACTGGATGGGATACAGGATGAATCGCTATGCTGGAATGGCTCTCCAAGAAAACTACAGAATCTCCTTTTCGTGAAGCTATCAGGACAGGGAAGTTTTAGAACACTTTTACCGAGACGAGGAACTGAAAATTGTTTCCCTTGTGTTTTCAAGGCACCACTCACCTCAGGCCTGGATGCTGAAGGCTTCAACCAGTATGAAGCTAGAGGACCTGAACTCTGAACTCTGAACTCTGGCCAGATTTCATGCCATGCAGCAGAGTGAGGCTTTTTTCCAGAGCTTCTCCCATTGCTAGCATGCAAGAAACATTCATGAATTCCTATCTAAAATGTACAGAAACCTCACACAAACAGACAGGCAAGCGTGTCCTCTCCTTGCACTTTTCTAGTCTGAGTTAGGAAGGTGCAACTTTGGGGGCTACTGGGACAAGGGACCCAGTTCAAACCTTCAGTCCTTGCCCCCATGAAAATTTAAAACCAGTTTCAGCCCATCCGAGAGTGGCACCAGAGGACTGCAATTTCATCCAGCATGATTTTTATTAGCCCTGCAATTTCTTAATGGGCTCCCCTGAGGACTGGCTGGAGAACCTGGCACTGTTCATCCGGATTTGCTACAGGCAGCTTAATAAACATAACATCTGCCCCATGACAATTGTCATAACATCCGACCAGGGTGCAGAAGGCAGAGCTAAAGGTTAACAAAAGCACTGCTCAGATGGCAGGGTGGTGGGTGGGAAGGATGCTGGAAATTGTCATCTGAAGCAAAGTAGTGCTCTCTGGGTCTGCAGTTCCTCCAGCCTGGCCAGGGTTCCCAGGAGCTGAGCAGGCAGCTGGCCGCCTCCTGCAATCAGCATGTTTTACACATCTCATCAGTGTCACCTCTCCTGACATCTCATTATGCACCAGAGGTAGAAGTGGACAGGTATGGAACACCAGAACTTTTCCTTTTCTTATTATTTCTGCGGCTTACCGTGAAGCTGGGAGTTAATTAAGTCCTGTGGGACAGACAATCAGTGTCTTTTTTGCTAGGTTAAATTGCATTATATACAGATGCAAAAAAGAGAGAGAGAGAGAGAGAGAGAAAGAAGAAAAACATAATCCCTCAGCTCTTTCCTGGTTAATAGAGTAACTTTAGAAATATGATGATTCCAAACTAGAAGGTGAAGTCAAAGGCTTCTTAGCACACGAGGTTTCTAATGAAGTCATATGACAAATTCACCAGGCATCTCCTTCCTCAAGGATCTCAAAGCATTTTTAAAAAACACTTAAAAAAACTTCTTGCCTCAATTCTGAAAGTTGATTGAGGGGTGATGGCCAATCCTATATTACAGGTAGGAATTCCCTCAATCAGACTGGAGAAGACTTCTTTGGATTTGTAAAATCCAAAACTGAGAAGAAATCTTCACAGTTAACACAGGATCAGAGAATGTGAAGACAGACCTTTCCTTAAAATGATCTACTCCAGAATCTCCCTAGATGTTCCACAGGCGGCCAAGGGGTATTGCGTAGAAGGAAGAAATAAGTCAGATTCTTGTGAGCAGAGAAGTCTGGGGAAAAGTAAGTTCGACAGAGTGAAACTGCCTCCCTTTAACATATCCCTGGACTTCATGATGCCCGGCATACAAGTGAGCCTGCAGCGTTTCCCAAACGTATTCAACCGCAAACTCTTTTTTTCTAAGGGGTTATTCTTTGTTGCTAATTGTTCAGAGAACTCACATTAGAAAATGCTGACTTGGTCCCATTGCTCATTACAGATGAGGAAACTGGTTTTCCCGAGGATTTGCCCAGAACCACACAGGTAGGTGATATCCAAGCCGGGAGTTAGGACCCAGGTCATCTGCTCTCAGGCCAACCACTGGTCCCAGGCTGCTCCCTGTAACTCACAGGAATCCAGAACACCAAACAGAATCACTTGCGCTTTCCTGTAGCTCAGTGAGACATGGGGACATCTTCCCATATTGCCTTCAGGACCCCCATCCTCAACCCTCTCTCAGCTGCCGCTTCCTGATGCCTCGTTTCCCAGGCTCGTGCCTCAGCACTGCCCCACGAACACGTGCACTTCAGCTGCAGGAAAACAGGAGCTACATATGTCAGGGCTAACCTGACATCGGGCCACACTTGAGCCAGCAGTTCTCAGCCTGATATGAGCTCTAAGGGATATTTCATGAACAAAATGGCAGCCATAAAATTTACAAACTGTTGAACAGTCCTACATTTCCACGTGGATTAAATCCACACTCCTTAGTTTGACACAGAACGGCTTATGTTTCTAAACCTTTGTTCCCCAGGATATTTTTCCCCATTACTTCCTTTCAAACTTTACACTCCAGCCAAATACAATTACTTATATAATAACCATGTCCTCCCACCCCTGGGATTCTGTAAAACTCATCTCTTCACTAATAAACCTTTTCTCTTCTCCCCTTATCCTTTAAATCCTCATAAATTTGGGCCCAGATAAAAATGGCACACCCTACAGGGATTTCTAGGTGCTGATTTTTCCATCCAGATTTTTTGTTCCTCACCAATTTTCCACAGTAAAATACAAATGCCTTTACTACCACATTTATTACATTTTTGTTTATAGCATAATTATTGGGCTTTTATATCTCCCCTATTGAAGAGAATGTTCCACAAGGTAGGGGTTGCATCTTTTTCATCTGTACAATTAATCCAACCCTTTGCAAGGTGACCAAATTATTTTATCCAAGTCCTTCATAGTTTCAGAGTCTTCTGTTATCTCTCAAAGGGACCGTGTGACATTCCTATACTGGGACTAATACAATGGCTGGCATCCTGAGAGTGGTCAGTAAATGATGTTTGAGAAGGAATGAGGACGATAATCTCATTATCCCAGTGCAGGAGCACCTTGCCTTCTCTGCTGGCCACATTGCTGCTTTTGTTCAATGTCTTAGTAAAGTCAGCATATGATTTCCTTCGAATGCATACTCACTGGTGCCAAGCAGAAATAGAACAAAATATATTTGCTTCTGCCTGGCCATGCATACTTTTCCCCTCTGGGAAGGAAAAGAAGTTAATTGGCACTGCTTTAAGGTGACTGGTGCTGGAGCTGTGAGCCTAACAGTCCAGGTCCTTGTTTTTGACATTAATTCATGGAGAGGCCTTGGTCAGTTGACCATGTCTACCCCACCCCTTGTATACATAGTATTCATTACACAGGGGCACTGAGAGGATTAATTAATAATTGCCAAGTGTTTGGGAAGACCCATTATGAGAAACAAACACTCAAACAGATCATTTCTTTCCCTAGATTGCTTGTTTCCTTATTATTAGAAGAAGGTTAGAACTGAATGATGAGCCATCCCCAGTGGGAGGTGGTACATCATATAAACAGCTCCTGTCATTTTGAATCAGGAAGATTCACATCACAAAAGAAACACATTACAGGTTTTGAGGTCCTGCAGGCTACTGGAGGTTTGTGTGTTTTATGTGGTTATGATGCGTTCTCATTTGCTTGTTTGTTTGTTAAAAGCAAACACTCTATGGAATTTAAAGGGAGGTTTACCAAACGCTTTTTCCTTTTCACTTAGCCAAATCCCTTTTTGGCAACTTGTTCTCACCTCCATCAAAATCCCATGCAACAGCAATGGCCGAGTTTATCACAAAAGATCAATGAGAAGAATTAGAGGAAGAGGGCTTCATTTAGAGCCAGAGAAAGAAAAGTGAAGCCACTGAGGTCAACTGTTGGCCTCCAGTGTCATTCTCCAGTTTCCCTTCGTCAACAGCTCTAGATCTTTCCTTCCAGCCATCACTGTTGTCATATTTCACCCAGGTGTTAGGGATGGCACTGACTTTGTTACAAGACCCACAACAATTGGCCAAAAATAGCCAGCAAAATGTACCACCTGAGCAGAGGGCAGTAAGGTCAAGTAACTCAGTTTGGATCAGTGAGTCATGAAGAGACATTGGCTGAGGGCTTCTGGAAAGGAAACTTGTTTCTTCTGAAACTGTGCCCACAAAAGACCCTTTTATTCGCATGCAGTGTAGATAGGGGAGCAAGTAGCCCTGAATACTACTGGTAACCTTTTGGCCACAGAAAAGGCAGTTGTGGGTTGAGTCTGGCCCCACAGAAGGCAGAACAGAAACCTGGAAAGAGCCATTTCATAAGTGAGCACAAAACTCCTGGGTCAGGCCGCACCTATGACGCCTAAATGAGTTTTCCTGCCCTACGAGCCATTCTGTGAGTTGCTTTATGACTTAAGTCCCTTTGAGTCATGCTCTTCTTCTGCTGTGACTGAAATCTTCATAGTAAGATTTTTAAGTAAAATTATAAGAAAGAAATGGAAGCACATGAGTGTGTGGGAAAATACCTACACATGGATTCCACAGAGTTATGGATATGAATTATAGACTACAGAAAAAAAGATCTGCTCCACTGGAACAAATCTTCTTCACACATCGTGTTCTAGAGTGATTCTCAGGAGGAAATAGACGAGATTCAGCACAGGTAGAGTTATGGGGGGAAAAAGCCACATATCCTCCCACACTTGCACAGCTTGCAATGACACTGCAAAACATGATGACTAATTTCTCAGCACAGAAAATTCCACAGAAAATCTTCAGGACATAAAGGTGGGAATGGAAGCACATCATCAATGAATGGGGAGGAAAGTGGGGAAACAGGGTCTGGAAAGAGGCTGGCTTTACCCTACTAACTCCCAGCAGGCTACAAGCTCTGCCTAATGGTCCCCTATCAAGAGTTTCTTGTTGTCCCTGCCACTGAAAACATAAGTCAGGATTATTATTCTACGTGGAAATTATTCTACGTGGACTCACAGACAAGAACTAAAGCCACCATGTGGATTGCAGTGTATCAGTCACCAGGCTAAGGGTTAAATATGAAGTCATTAGTCTATAGCTAGGACTGGCTAGATTACAGGCAGTAACAAACAGCCCCAAATCCTCATGGGTACAACACAAAGACCATTATAGATGTTGGCAAGTTTCCAGGATGGACCAGCTTTCCTCTATAAGTCGGCCCCTTGCCCTTGTCATTTAATCATGAAGGCAAAGGAAAAGAGAGGTCTGGAGAGTCAAGCTCTAGACATAAAATATTTCTACCCACAAGCTAAGCAAGTGAGGTGGCCCATCACCCTTCAAAATGGTACAAAGCCCTCCTGGGCTCAAAACAGATGAGGACTGGATGGTGGAGGAGGCTACCATGAAGCAAACTGACTGCAGAACTGCAGGACATCCTGAAAAGGAACAACTCAAAAGAATGAAACTAAAACACTTTCCAACACCATACACAAACATAAACTCAAAATGGATTAAAGATCTAAACGTAAGACCAGAAACTATAAAACTCCTTGAGGAGAACATAGGCAAAACACTTTCGGACATATATCACAGCAGGATCCTCTATGATCCACCTCCCAGTATACTGGAAATAAAAGCAAAAATAAACAAATGGGACCTAATTAAAATCAAAAGCTTCTGCACAACAAAGGAAACTATAAGTAAGGTGAAAAGACAGCCTTCTGAATGGGAGAAAACAATAGCAAATGAAGCAACTGACAAACAACTAATCTCAAAGATATACAAGCAACTTATGCACCTCAACTCCAGAAAAACAAATGATCCAATCAAAAAATGGGCCAAAGATCTAAATAGGCATTTCTCCAAAGAAGACATACGGATGGCTAACAAACACATGAAAAGATGCTCAACATCACTCATTATCAGAGAAATGCAAATCAAGACCACAATGAGGTACCACTTCACACCAGTCAGAATGGCTGCGATCCAAAAATCTACAAGCAATAAATGCTGGAGAGGATGTGGAGAAAAGGGAACCCTCTTACACTGTTGGTGGGAATGCAAACTAGTACAGCCACTATGGAGAACAGTGTGGAGATTCCTTAAAAAATTGCAAATAGAACTGCCTTATGACCCAGCAATCCCACTGCTGGGCATACACACCGAGGAAACCAGAATTGAAAGAGACACATGTACCCCAATGTTCATCGCAGCACTGTTTATAATAGCCAAGACATGGAAGCAACCCAGATATCTATCAGTAGATGAATGGATAAGAAAGTTGTGGTACATATACCCAATGGAATAATACTCAGCTATTAAAAAAAATACATTTGAGTCAGTTCTAAGGTGGATGAAACTCGAGTGAAGTATGTACAGAGTGAAGTAAGTCAGAAAGTTAAAACACCAATACAGTATATTAAAGCATATATATGGAATTTAGAAAGATGGTAATGATGACCCTATATGAAAGCCAGCAAAAGAGACACAGATATAAAGAATAGACTTTTAGACTCTCTGGGAGAAGGAGACAGTGGAATGAGTTGAGAGAATAGCATTGAAACATGTATATTACCATATGTGAAACAGATGACCAGTCCAATTTCAATGTATGAAACAGGGCATTCAAAGCCGGTGCACTGGAACAACCCAGAGGGATGGAATGGGGAGGGAGGTGAAAGGGGGGGTTCGGGAAAGGGGGATACATGTACACTTGTGGCTGATTCATGTCAATATGTGGCAAAAACCACTACAATACTGTAAAATAATTAGCTTTCAATTATAATAGATAAATAAATTTTTTAAAAAGAAGAAATTCTCAAAAAAAAATATAGGACATTCAAATGATGGAATACTATGCAACCCCTGTAAAACTGTAAAATTATTTAATAATATCAAAATTTTAAAAAATATTTAAGATGAAATGTGAATTATAAAAATATTTTCTATTTTAAAATATTCTCATTTAAAAATTTTCCTGGTGACAAATTTCATGTGTGTGTCTTTCTGAGTGACAGGATTATAAAAAATTTTATGTGACTGTATATCTCTAATAAAAACAAATTGTTTAGTATGCAGGGAAAAAAAAGGAACAACTCTGGAAAATCAGTTAAACACCCATTCATCTTGGGAGGCGACTACCACTTAATTATTAGGCCCTTAAGCTTAACTCCTATTATACAGAGTGAAGTAAGCCAGAAAGAAAAACACCAATACAGTATAATAAAATACTTTTTAAAATGGTCTACATTTTAAAAAAATCTTAAATTTTTTTAAATTTTCCAATATTTCTTATTTCCTTTTTAAAAGTGCTTTTCATTTAAGAAAATATATAAAACTTATAGTTTTTCTGGTTGGAAGGCCAAGCTCCCTGAAGGCAGAGGTGTTACCAGCCTTGTTCACCTGCTGCCCTGGTACTGAGAACCATACTGAGACTTAAGTAGGTGACAGCAAACGTTTGCACAACGAATGACATGAGAGGATATATATAAAACACTGCTTAAGAGTTTATCTGCAAAATATGCATTATTATGATGTCTTCCAAGTATACATAAATTTCATTCTACCTTGAGCTTTAAAAAAAAACGGTGACTTCTTGAATATGAAGTGGCAGATCTCTGGAATTCACTAGAGCGTCAAATACACAGAGCACAACATTTTCTTCTGAGGTCATTGGCAACCTAGATGAAAAAGTCATTTTTATTGGGGAAACAAGACAAGATCTGTTTTAGAACTGGTGGCATGAATACTAGCAGTGTTCCCTCAGTAACAGGAAAGCCAGAAAGTATTAAGTAGAAGCTTGTGGATGAAGAGCCACTGCTGGAAGAAATGGATGCACCATTGAATCCACGCTCAGCCACACCTTAGGACTGAGTGGAAGGAGGCAGACAAGGAATGGTTCTTATCAGAAACAAGGTTTCATTATCAACACCTAAGAGTGGCCTTAGCAGTGGCCCTGGTTTTTGCTACCTATCCTAAACCCAATGTGAGTTTCATGACAATTAATTAAAGGCTCTATTAAGTGATATTAGTGTGTTTTGTGTCTCAGGCTTTGGGGATGGGAGAAAGGTTGAAAACCATTGAAAAAGCCAGGCATTTTCCTCCTAATGTTCAGTCCTTGGTCCTTTCCCCTGGATTCTGATCCTCAAGGAACATCCGCAGGCATGGAATAGCTCCACTGCTCCTTAACAACTCCTAAATTTGATGGCTGCTTTCCTTTTCTGTTAATAAACAGGAGAAAATGCCTCTTGCTAGAATCCCATTAGATATCTCCCCTTTTATTTCTTTTTTCAGTTTTTTATTTTAAGTGAAATAAAGCACAAGTCACATACCCTTTACCATCATCACCTTTTTAAGTGCACATTTCTGAGGAATCGGATACATTCACCTTCTCGTGGAGGCATCACCACCACCCCTAGAACTTTGCGTCTTATAAAACCAAAATTCCACAGCCATGGAAGTCTCACTCCCTGCCCCCTCCCATTGCCCCTCTTATGTCCAGTTCAGTGCAGGAGCTGTTGACTCAAAGGCCCCCACTGGAGTGAAATCCTGCAGTGTTTGCTGACAGGTCATCCTATCTTTACTCATAGTAAATAAAATAATACAGATTTTCATATTTTAAAATCTCTATATAAGATATATCCTATAGAATCTATAGGCTTCCCTAGTGGCTCAGCAGTAAATATTTCGCCTGTAATGCAGGAGATACAGGAGATGCAGTTTCGATCCCTGGATCAGAAAGATCCCCTGGAGAAGGAAATGGCAACCCACTCTAGTATTTTTGCCTAAAGAATCCCCTGAACAGAGGAGCCTGGCAGGCTAGAGTCCACGGGGTCACAAAGAGTCAGACATGAATGACCAACTGATCTATATGTAGTATAAATAAATAGTGTGTGTGTAGTATATAACTATATATAGTAAAGAATCATTTTTATTAAATTTATCCTCTATTGCAGCCATACCCCAAATTTTTTTATCATGTTATTTTATCCCATTTGTTTGCGACTTAGAATTTACAGTATTTTTCAATAACAAAACCAGAAAAAAAACCTAGCTTTAGGAAGAAATAAATTAGAGCTTTCTAAAAAGCATAATGTCTTAGGCTTTAGGGAGGTTTTTTAAAGAAAAGATTTAAAATATTTTGAAGTATAAACCCAAAGCATTCCTGAGGAATCTGAAGAAGAGAAAGCATTATGTCAGTATTGTACCATTTACCATAATTTCACAGATGATTGTAAAATTTGGATGACTTTTTTCCCTTCCACTTCACTTTTTCTGCTGTATTTGATACATTGTGAGGTTTTAAAGGTTAGCCTCTGGTGGAGACAAATTACACCTGAGGAAATTAGTCTAGCTGCAGCCAATTAACGGTTGAGTCAGAAACTCCCCCATGAAATAAGGCTGAGCACCCCCACCGTGTACGCCACTTTAGGCTTCATTTTCTCAGATGGTGGATCTTCACTTTTACTAAAAGAAAAATGCCCCCATGTGGTATGGTATTTGGCCTTGGATTATTTTTAATCCAAAGATTATACATTTTCCTTACAGAAAGGTGGGCAAAACTAGGAAGATAGACAGTACTCTCCTTGGCACCCAGTTCTCTGCCCTTGAGATTCTTATCAGGCACAGGTTCCTCTTCAGGTGGTCCCTTCACTCTTGTACCCGTGTCCCTGCCCACCCAGTCTAGCAGAAATATTTGTGCCCTGCTCCTTCAGGGCGGGGACCCTTGAGGGACCAACCCATCCTAATATTTTCAGGAATCAAGCAAAAGGAAGACTCTGTGCAGCCTTCGTCTATTGATTTCCTTTGATTATCATTTCCAGTCTCATCCCTCCCATATCCCTCCCTGGAAGTGTTTCTAGTATCTTTGATGAATATTCTCTTATCTGTGATTATTTTTATAAAATGGCATGTGGTGTTCCATGCATTTCTTATAGGCGTACATAAATGGTACTAGGCTACAGATATCATTCTTTCTTACTTTAGTCGCTCAGTACCATGTCTTCAAAGACATCCATGTTGCTGTGTGTATGTTCAGTGCACTGCCCCTGGCTGTTGCCCTGTATTCCATGTAACATTCCATAGAAAACATTATATCTATGTTCTACCCCAGTAACAGACACCCAGATTTTCTCCAACCCCCACAAATAGTGCTCTGATGAACGACTATGTATGTGTTCTATTGTGGGCCTGTGTTGAATTCCTTTGAGAAATGCCAAGGAAGAGAATTCCTAGATTTTAGGATATATATATATTTTATTTGATCATTTTCTGCCTAAATACTCTCCAGAATATCTACACCAATCTATATTTCTATCAGCCATGCACGAGGGTGCTTATAACTTCACTTTCCTGTCATTCTACCAAGCTAATGTGTGTGAAGGGATATTTCATTGCAATGTTAATTTGCATTTATGATGAATAAAGCATTTGGGTAACTCTACATCTGGTCTCATCACTTCATGGGAAATAGATGGGGAAACAGTGGAAACAGTGTCAGACTTTATTTTGGGGGGCTCCAAAATCACTGCAGATGGTGACTGCAGCCATGAAATTAAAAGATGCTTACTCCTTGGAAGGAAAGTTATGACCAACCTAGATAGCATATTCAAAAGCAGAGGATTACTTTGCAAACAAAGGTTCGTCTAGTCAAGGCTATAGTTTTTCCAGTGGTCATGTATGGATGTGAGAGTTGGACTGTGAAGAAGGCTGAGCACCGAAGAATTGATGCTTTTGAACTGTGGTGTTGGAGAAGACTCTTGAGAGTCCCTTGGACTGCAAGGAGATCCAACCTGTCCATTCTGAAGGAGATCAACCCTGGGATTTCTTTGGAGGGAATGATGCTGAAGCTGAAACTCCAGTACTTTGGCCACCTCATGTGAAGAGTTGACTCACTGGAGAAGACTCTGATGCTGGGAGGAATTGGGGGAAAAAGGAGAAAGGGAAGACAGAGGATGAGATGGCTGGATAGCATCACTGACTCGATGGACCTGAGTCTGAGTGAACTCCGGGAGTTGGTGATGGACAAGGAGGCCTGGTGTGCAGCAATTCATGGGGTCACAAAGAGTTGGACACGACTGAGTGACTTCACTCACTCAGTTACTCACAATATCTCAATATCTGGTCAGAAAAAAACCCTCTCTAAATTGTCTTTTCTAGAGGCAGATTAAGCCATTCATAGACCTTTAATCTTCCACATAAACTTTATAATTAGTTCAACCAAGAACCTCGATTGAGATTTCTTGAATATATAAATTTGAGAAGAATTATAGAATTAATTTGGGAGGACATCTTTACAATATTAATATCCCCCAGAGACACTGGATTCTTTATTTGCATATATTTCTTTGTATTTTATTCAGTTTAAATTTTTTCTCAAGTTTTGCATATTGTTTACTAGGGATTCCCTGGGGGCTCAGTGGTAAAGTTTCCATGACAGTGCAGGAGAAACAGAAGACACGAGTTTAATCCCTGGGTTGGGAAGATCCCTGGAGGAGAGCATGGCAAACCACTCCAGTATTCTTGTCTGGAGAATCCCCTGGACAGAGGAACCTGTTGGGCTACAATCTCTAGGATCGCAAAGAATCAGATATGACTGAAGTGACGGAACACACTCACACATTCTTTATTAAAACCTAAATATCTTTAAATTTTATTGGAATTAAGAATCACATCTTATTTTATTGTATTTTTCTAGACAGCTAATACAAGCATATAAAAATCAATTTTTGTAAACTGACATATCCAACAACAATCCTAAAAATCCCTTAATTGCTCTAGTAGCTTATAGCCTGATTCTGTTGTTTTTTCCCTAGGTAGATTATATTATCTATAATAATGAAAGTTTCATCTCTTTCTTAATAACTTCGTTTTCTTTCTTTATAGCATTCACTAGAATTATGTTAAACAGTACTAGTCGACATTCTTGTCTTTTCCTTACCTTAAAGAGAATATTGTTGGTTTGGGATATATAGTAGAGGTTAAAAAAATTCCCCATTTCCCCCCCTTTTCTAATTTATTGCAGAACCTCTGAAATTTTGGCTGGACTCACATTCAGCCAGGATTAAGACTGCCTTCCCCAGCCTCTCTGGCAACTAGACATGGCTTGTGACTAAGTTCTAGTCAATGGAATATGAGTGGAAGCAATGTGTTCACCTTTTAGCTGTAACGTTTTCTCTCCTGGCTGCACTGTGTCTTCGTTGCTCTCCCTAGCTGTGTGTGCTCTCTCTAGCTGTGTGTGCTTTCTCTACCTGTGGTGTGCAGGCTTCTCAGTGCAATGGCTTCTGTTCTTGTGAGGCACGGGCTCAAGAGCCCGAGGGCTCAGTAGTTGTGGAGCATGGGATTTGTTGCCCTGCTGCATGTGGAATCTTCCCAGACCAAGGACTCAACCTGTGTCCCCTACATCGGCAGACATATTCTTAACCACTGGACCAACAGGGAAGTCCTAGTTGTAACTTTTTAAAAAAGAAAGTGACAGAGCTTTCTCTATCTCATTTTTGATGGCTGAAATATGGCCATAATGGGATGGCTGGAGTAGCCATCATGGATCACACAGTTGAGGCCAGAACCCTAGATGGATGTCCCACCAACATGACGGAAGGAGCCCGGGTCCCCAGCAAGCATTAAATTGCCCTATCAGTCCTGAACTGCTGTGCCAAACAATATCCTTGAAAGAAGCACTTAAGTTTTTATTTATACCCTCATGTTTAAGTGCCAATATAATTAAATATAAGCTTCTTGACTCAAAGTTCATTTTTCTCCAATATTTTTAAATGTTAAGCCATTGTTTTCTTATATCTGGGACTACTATTTCAGTATTTGCTTGTTGATTCCTTGCAGGAGATCTTCTGTTTATCTCTAGAAACTGTTATCATTCACTCTGTCTTAAAATTTACTCCAGCATCTAGGTGTGAGGTGTGGTTTTTTTTTTTTTTGGTTTGTTTTTTTATGATATACATCATACTTGGCATTTAATGAGGTCCCTGTGCTTGTCAGGGATTCATCTTTAAACACCTTTTAAAAGTAGGCATTGTAAAAAAAAAATTGGCATTGAAACATGTATAATATCATATAAGAAATGAATCGCCAGTTCAGGTTTGATGCAGGATACAGGATGCTTGAGGCTGGTGCACTGGGATGACCCAGACAGATGGTATGGGGAGGGAGGTGTGAGTGGGGTTCAGGATTGGAACACATGTACACCCATGGAAGATTCACGTTGATGTATGGCAAAACAAATACAGTACTGTAAAGTAAAATTAAAAAAATAAAATTTTGATGTAGTATATAATTTTTTCTTTTATACTTATTGAAATGCTATTTTAAAAATTATGCAATGACACATGGTTTTAATTATAAATTGAAAAGCAGATAGGATATGTGACTTTGCATGTCATTTTGCACTCTGGTACCTTGTGAATATTTTTTGTTTGTACTATTATTGCATTTATGCATTTATTTTACAGAAATATATGTACATGATACATAGAGAATATATATGTGACGCATAGGGAATACTCAAATTGTCCGGATTTGTTATTTACCCACAACATTTCTCCTTTCAGTATTCTGAGTACTAGAAATGTTTACTTCTTAAATTGGCACAAGGCTTTTGTTGAGATGAGGGGTGAATGTGAGAGAAACATAAAGAACATAAAGAACATAAAGAATATAAATAATGGCCCAGGCAGACTATTCTCTATGAGGAAGAATGGAATAGAGCAAATGGTTAAGAAGGATGGGAAACAATACAGGAACAGTGAGGACAAGAGAGAAGTGGTATAAGGAAAGAGCTGACATGATCAGGAATGAGATTTAGGAAAGGGAGTGTATACAAAAATCTTGGAAGCCTAGCTATGTGCTGCCTCCATCTTTAAAACAAATCAACATCATCTTCAGTGCTTTCTTGAGGTTGGTTTGTGTTTGCATACATTATCATACTGAAGCTGTGCTATGTTCAACATCCTAAACTTTCAAGATCCAGATGATTAATCTCCCTGTGGACTATACTGTTGTAGACATTAGGAGATTTGGCATAGTCAAGTGAGACAAAGTTTGAGTGTATTTCTATCTCTGTGATGTAAAAGGAAACTGCTCCATTATCTTTGCTCTTTGATGTGGAGACAACCACTGCCAAATCAATAGCTGTGTATCAGAAGTTAGAGATATTTTGATTCACTCCAGGAAAAAAAAAAAGCCCATAAAACTCAGAAGCTTTTGTTAAATTAACACCCGATTATCTTATGATAATCAACAGTCATTGTCCATGACTTATTTACCTTGTCAAACAGATTATTTAAATGGAGCAGGTGATGTAGATTACCATCTGCATGGTTATTTTGGTCTTTGCAAATACCCCAGATATATGCTATTTTGTTATTTTTTGGTATTGTTTTCATGTAGGGACAGTTCCATCAGCTTCCACTTTGCCCTTCCTATGAATTTTTTAAAATTGTGGTAAAATTTACATGACATAAATTGACCATCTTAACTATGTTTAGGTGTACCATTCAGGGAGATTAAGTAGAATACATTCACGTTGTTGTACGATCATCCTTATCTTTCATCTGTAGGACATTTTCATCTTCCCAAACAGAAACTCTGTGCCTAAACAATACCTCTCCATTCATCACTTTACTCAGCCCTTGACAACCACAATTCTATTTTCTGTCCACATAAATTTGACTTTTCTAATATCTCCTATCACTTTAATCACAGTATTTGTCTTTTTGGTACTGGATTACTTCATTTAGCATAAGGTCTTCAAGGTTCATCCATATTGTAGTGTGTATCAGGATTTCTTACCTTTTAAGGATTATTAATATTCCATTTTATACATATACTACAATTTGTTTATCCATTCTTCTGTTTATGGACATTTAGGTTGTTTCCATCTTTTGGCTATTGTGAATAATGCTTCTAAGAACATGAGATACAAACATCTGTTCAAGTCCCTGCTTTTAATTTCTTTGGATATATACTCTGAAGTGGAATAGCTAGATCATATGGTAATTCTCTTTAATTTTTTGAGGAGCATTCGTATATTTTCCACAGTGTCTGTGTCATTTTATATTTTTACCAACAATTTAGAATGGTTCACATTTCTATACATCCATGTTGATATCTGTTGTTTATTATTGTTTTAATAATAGCTTCCTAATGGAGGTCAAACAGTAGCCGTTCTTAGTAGCACTTACTTTGGTTGAGAGTTCTGTCATTTTCCAAGTATGTGTACTGCAAAACTACATTCAGATATGGGGAAATAAATATAGTGTAGGTCACTGATTTCACCGTAGTTCTAGTGAGGTGAACTTGTGTCAAGATTTCACATGGCTTCTGTAAGCCCTATTAAGACCTGAAAATCACAGTGATATTTTGGCTCCTCAGGTGTCCTGAGGCCAAACTATGGTGGAGGCAATGAAGATAATAGTGACCTCCTTCAAAAGGTCCCATGCACACACTGTTGCGCTCGGTGCCCCAATCCCTGCAGCAGGCCACTGCTGACCCATGCCTCTGCTGGAGACTCCTGGACACTCACGAGCAAGTCAGAGTCAGTCTCTTGTGGGGTCACTGCTCCTTTCTCC
>SJYC01005262.1:0-19426 GCA_006408675.1 Madoqua kirkii | reverse complement strand
ACCCATGGCAGATTCAGGTCAATGTATGGCAAAACCACTACAATATTGTAAAGTAATTGGCTTCCAATTAAAATAAATAAATTTATATTAAAGATAATAATAAATAAAAACAACAGACAGACCAAAAAAAAAAAAAAGATCTGATTTTTTCCTAAGATTTTTATAATTGTCTGTTTCCCTCTTACTTTTTAAACTGTGTAAAACTTTTTTCTGGTGTAAAATTTGAGTGAAGCTATTTTCTCTACTTTATTTTGGGCTTAAAATTACTCTCAGCCCTACTTACCGAATAATCATTTTTGTTCTTCCCACTGAGTTGGAATACAAACTTTATGGTTATATATACTGAATTCTTATTAGCGTCTTCTTTTAAGCTGATACTTTTAGAATTATTATAGCTTTAATATATTTTAAAATCTGATAGGAGTTTCCTGTTGTTGTGCTTTTCAGTTTCTACTGAATTGTCCTTGTCTGCTGATATTTTTTAAAATGTCCTCTATTTATTCATTTGTTTTGGCTGTTCTGAGTCTTCGGCTATTGCTGCCCAGGCTTGTCTCTAGTTGTGGCAAGTCGGGGCTGCTCTCTGGTTAGGGTGCCTGGCCTTCTCACTGAGGTGGCTTTTGTTGCAGAGCATGGGCTCCGGTGCATGTGGGCCTCAGTAGTTCCAGCCTGTGGGCTCAGTCCTTACAGTTTCCTGGGCTCTAGAGCACAGGCTCAATACACGGGTTTAGTTGCTCCATATGATGAGAAACCTTCCCGAAGCAGGGACTGAATCCATTTCTCCTGCACTGGCAGGCAGATTCTTTACCACTGAGCCACCAGGGAAGCCCTGTTGCTTTTTATAGTTGAATTTTGTAATTGCATTTCAGCACCCTAAAGTCATCCTACAAAAGTTTTGACTATAGCTGTGTTAGGCTATTAATTACTTTCATAAGAATCGACACCTTTTAGAATATTCAATCTTCACAGCCAGATTGAATTGTGTGACATTGTTTTATATATATATAAATATTTTTGTCCTTCAATAAAATTTTAAAATTTTTGTAAGGGCCTAATATTTTAAATTAATTGTCACTCTGAGTAGCTTTGATGTTGGAATGAACTGTATTTCTTAAATACATATCTTTGGTGAACAGCAACAAAAAACAATCAATGCTTTATAATTTATTTTGTGCTTGACAACTTTATTAAGCATTCTTTTTGTTAATTTCTCATCCATTTACATAAATTTTCTAAGAATGATATGGTGATGATTTTACCTATTCTTTCAGAAGAACCATTTCTTTTATTTTGATTTTGTTTTATTGTATTGATTAATTAAAAGATGCTTGCTCCTTGGAAGAAAAGCTATGACAAACCTTCACAGTGTATTTTAAAAGCAGAGACATCATTTTGCTGATGAAGGTCCATAGAGTCAAAGCTATGGTTTTTCCAGTCATCATATATGGACGTGAGAGTTGGACCATAAAGGAGGCTGAGTCCCGAAGAATTACTGCTTTAGAACTCTGGTGCTGGTGCAGACTATTGAGAGTTCCTGATACTGGGAAAGACTGAGGGCAGGAGGAGGAAGAGGTGACAGAGAATGAGGTGGTTGGATGGCATCATTGACTCAATGGACATCAGTTTGAACAGACTCTGGGAGATATTGAAGGACGAGGAAGCATGGTATGCTTCAGTCCAAGTAGTTGCAAAGAATTGGGTATGACTGCATGACTGAACAACAACAAATATAGTAGTACAAATAAATACCCTTCAGTTCACTTCAGTCGCTCAGTCATGTCCGACTCTTTGCGGCCCCGTGGACTGCAGTACGCCAGGCTTCCCTGTCCATCACAGCTCCTGGAGTTTATTCAAACTTATGTCCACTGAGCCAGTGATGCCATGAAGCCACCTCATCTTCTGTCACCCACCTTCAATCTTTAAGAATCAGGGTCTTTTCCAGTGAGTCAGTTCTTTGCATCAGATGGCCAGAGTATTGGAGTTTCAGCTTCAGCATCAGTTCTTACAATGAATATTCAGGACTGATTTCGTTTAGGATGGCTGGTTGGATCTTCTTGCTCAAGAGTCTTCTCCAATTGATGTTCAAAAGCATCAATTTTTTGGTGCTCAGCTTTCTTTATAGTCCATCTCTCACATCCATACATTGACCACTGGAAAAATCATAGCTTTGATTAGATGGACCTTTGTTGATAAAGTAATGTCTCTGCTTTTTAATGTGATGTCCACTTTTCCTCCCAGGAGCAAGCGTCTTTTAATTTTATGGCTGCAGTCACCATCTTCAGTGATTCTGGAGTCCAAGAAAATAAAGTCTTTCACTGTTTCCATTATTTCCCCATCTATTTGTGATGAAGTAACTAGACAGACCTCTGTTGGCAAAGTAAAGTCTCTGCTATTCAATATGCTATCTAGATTGGTCATAACTTTCCTTCCAAGGAGTAAGCTTCTTTTAATTTCATGGCTGCAGTCACCATCTGCAGTGATTTTGGAGCCCTCTCCCCAAAATAAAGTCAGCCACTGTTTCCACTGTTTCCCCATCTATCTGCCATGAAGTGATGGGACCAGATGCCATGATCCTAGTTTTCTGAATGTTGAGCTTTAAGCCAACTTTTTCACTCTCCTCTTTCACTTTCATCAAAAGGCTCTTTAGCTGTTCTTCACTTCACCCATAAGGGTGGTGTCACCTGCATATCTGAGGTTATTGATATTTCTCCCAGCAATCTTGATTCCAGCTTGTGCTTCATCCAGCCTAGCATTTCTCATGATGTACTCTGCATATAAGTTAAATAAGCAGGGTGACAATATACAGCCTTGACATACTCCTTTTCCTATTTGGAACCTAATAGGTTCCATCAAGTACCTAATTAATACCTCACTAATTCAGTATGTCCATCAATTACGTCTCTGCTTCCTGGAGGGAGGAGTGGAAAGGAGATGTCAAACTGGGTCTGCCAGCAGTAATGTCCTGGGCTCTAGCTACTCTTTATAGAGATTTCAAACAACCCCTCCAGACTCTTGTCCATTTCCTGATACTTGTGTGTGTGCATATGTGTGTGTGTGTACATGTGCGCATGCACAAGCGTGCTTAGTCACTCAGTCATGTCCGACTCATTGCCACCCCATGAACTATATATAGCCCGCCAGGCTCCTCTGTTGATGGGATTCTCCAGGCAAGAATATTAGAATGGGTTGCCATGCTTTCCTCCAGGGAATCTTCCTAACCCAGGGATCAAACCCATGTTTTCCACATGGCAGGCAGATTCTTTATCATCTGAGCCACCAGGGAAACCCAAGAATACTGGAGTGGGTTGCCTATCCCTTCCCCAAGGGATCTTCCTGACCCAGGAAATGAACTGGGGTTTCCTGCACTGCAGGTGGATTCTTTACAAGCTGAGTTACTAGGGAAGCTCCTTCCTGGTACCTAAATTTATCTAAATCCAAAGCTCTTCTAGGGTCCAGTGGGGCAAACCGTCTTGTTTTTTATCTAAATGTCCCTTTGCAGGAACTTAATTTTTATGTTCCTATTCCCCATGAATTCATCCACATTTCCCATATACTTTTCATCTTGACATGTCGTCCTTATGTTACAAAAATGTCCTCACTTTATCAAGAAGGGTGCTTATGCCTCTGTTTTTTTGTCCTCCTTTTATTTTTATCTCCTTGACCTGGGAGGTACCTTCCTCTGTTTGGTTAAGAGTCCATTCTTAACTATATTAAGCGTCACAGTGATATTTTCAACCGTTTTTCTCTGGTTTTGCTATTTTCAGGTTCTTTGTTCATTAGTTTCTTGTTTCTCCTTCCATCTCTTGGATTCATTTTATGGTTTGCCAGAGCATGTCATTTTTCAGAGAGTGCACAAGGGTGATAAACTTTCTAAATTTTGTATAGCGTATATGTCTTTATTTTGTTTCTATTTCAAATAGTGTTGTACAGGGTATCGGATTCTAGGTTTAAAATCACCTGCCGGATAACTTTAACAGCACTGTTTCTGACTTCTTTTTCCACTGATGTGGCAAATCAGATGTTCACAGAAACCTCTTCAAGTTAGCACAACGGAAATTGCTGGGTGAAACATCTGGATGAGTGGAGGGAAAGCAAAGGGATTCCTCAGAGGCAGAAATGAGAACACGGCTTTCCCCACCGTTTTCTTCCTTCTCTCCCTGAGTCTGTCTCGGAATCTCAGAGTAGCCTTGGGTTGGGCCAAGTTGAAAAAAGACACTGATACCCACAAAAGACCATACCCATCTCCTGTCCCCAAGAAAATAATCCCTTTTTTGCTTTGTGAATCACTCTTAAGACTTCATCTTGAGAGCCACAGAGCCACCACGGGGACACAGAAAAAGAGAGAGGGAAAAGTGAGGGAAAAGGCCCTAGCAGTTCTCCGAAGCGATTCTTTCATTAGGCACTCTGATACCTGCCCTGCTGGACTCTCAAGTTTGGAATTTCTCTGGGAACTCCATTGAACAGTATACTGGACTCTTTTTATCACTTTTCTCTAAACTGACTTTGCATCATGTTTATCCTGCTACAATTTCTCTACCCACCCGATGCAACCCACTCTTTATCCTTCAGGAATTTTTCAAAACTGCTGGTTGTTATGGCACCTCATTGCGTTTTGCAGCAACATTTTAGATGGGTTTTTTTCTTAATATCTTTTCTCTTGTTTTGATGTACCATAGCAATACAACATTTTCTGAAGAAGAGAAAAATGTACCTATGCTAAAATGGGAAGACGACCATGAAGCATTCATTCGTTTATAAATCTATTTGTCCTTTCAATAAACTTACAGAGGATTTGCTGTGTATTAGACATCGTTCTAAGCTTTGGAAACAGAAGCAACAAAACAAAGTGCCTCTTTTCAGGAGCTGATATCCTAGACTGTCAATAGGTTTTTTAAAAATACAAGTTGAAGAACAATATTAATGACATAATAATACCTTTGTGTGCAAACGAGTATATCTGTGTGTGTGTGTGTGTGTACCTTCTTTCAGACAGAATCTTCAGGGGATGCAATTAGAGAAGGAACATGTGAGAAGGTTTCTTTTAACTGTTCTTTTATGTATATATTGTCCATTTGTACAATTGATTCAGGCTTTGTTCTAGATACTTGGGACAAACCAGTGAACAAAGCAGACAGACGCTCTGCCTCCTTGGAGATCAGAGTCTAGCAAGAAAAGTCAGACACTAAACAATAAATAAACATAATTTGTCTATTTTACATAATAATAACATATTACTTTACATAATATGTTAGCAGGTGACAAGGTCTAGGGGGAAAAAATGGAACAGACTAAGGAAAATTGCCAGTATGACAGATGGAGTAAGCAACACTGGGTTGTAACTTTAAATAGGGTGGGAAGGATAGACTTCATCCAAGAAGTAGCATTTCAGCAAAACATTCAAGTGGAGTGGGAAAAGGGAAAGGAGAAGGACACTCAACGCCACCAATTATTAGAGAAACATAAATCAAGAGTACAATGAGGTGTCACCTCACACTGGTCAGAATGGCCATCAAAAAATCTACAAACAATAAACACTGGAGAGGGTAGATAGAAAAGAGAACTCTCCTACACTGTTACTGGGAATGTATTGATAAATTGGTGTAGCCACTATGGATAACAGTATGGAAGTTCTTTAAAAAACTAGAAATTGAAGTGCTACATGATCCAGCAATCCCACTCCAGATAAATCCAGAAATAATGAAAACTCTAATTCAAAAACATACATGCAGCCCAGTGTGCATACCAGCACTATTTATAATAGCCAAGACAGGGAAGCAACCTGAATGTCCATCAACAGATGAACAAATAAAGAAAATGTGGTGTATATATTTATTCTATGTATATACACACACATGATGGAATAGTAACCATAAAAAGGAATGAAATAATGCCATTCGCAGCAACATGGATGGAACTAGGATGATCACACTAAGTGAAGTTAGTCAGACAGGAAATCCAAATATTTTATGATATCACTTACATGTAGCGTCTAAAATGATGAAATGACTTTATTTATAAAACAGAAACAGACTCATGGGCATTGAAACAAACTTACAGGTACCAAAGAGGGATGGAGGAAGATAAATATTTAAAGATGACAGACATCTAGTCCTCAAAACCAATTCAAAGTTAGTCTTTGAAATGATAGAAAATTCAGAGAAATCTAAGTGAAATGATCTGGTCAAAGCAGTGAACACTACAGAGAAATGATTCTGTTTCATTTTCTTGCACTGAAACTAGCAAACAGCATGGCCAAGAACAGCCAAAACTGGACATTGACTGTGTATGAGATGCAGTTCACAGCAGATCGCACACTAGAATCCTCACATCAACCCTATCAGGCAGGTACCATTATTATCCCCACTTTACAGACCAGAAAACTGATGCACAGAGGGGCTAAGTTGCCAGAAGTCCCCAAGGAGCAAGGGATGTGTTCCAGCCCCAGCAGTTCAGCTTAAAGCCCACTCCTCACCCCTGTGCTCCCTGCCTCTTCCTCTCTGTCACCACATTTGTTCAGATGAGCAGACCAACAACCCAGCTTATTTCCGGAGGCAGAAACAGAGGCCCAGAAAGTCTTCAGGATTGCTCAGTGTCCCAGAGCTAGTCTTCAGCCCACAGTTCTCTTTCTACATTTCGAGACTAATTCAGCAGCCTCGCTCACTACTGTAAACCTTTGAGACATCACTGCCAGCCAACTACTGAGAAGGGGCACTGGCGTGAAGAGGAGGTTGTTATTAGGGGACCACAGTGCTGCAGATGAAGAATTAAGGCTGTTGGTGCACTGAAGCATTGAAAGGAAGAGGTGCATTTGGCAGAGGAGGGGGGCGGCGGGCAGACACAGTGAAGGGAGAAGTGACAGCCCGCACAACCACCTGAAGGCTCAGGAAAGGGGCAAGAGAAGCCTAGGAAGAGGGAGGTTGGACAGGGAGATCCCGGGGGGCTGGGTGAGGGGGAGATGGGAAGGGAGACAGGGAACAGAAAAATCACGTCACTTATCATAGCATGCATTTTCAGCACCAGCCCAGAAGTTAGAGAAAACTACGCCTCACGAACCCAGGAAGTACAGTTTGGGATTGCAAAGCCTTCCTCTGAGCAACATTTACAAGATCTACGACCCTGTGTGGCACTTAATAGACACTCAGTAAAGCTTTGTCTCAATAAAAGAGACAAAAGAGGAAGATCTGAGGATCGCTTTCAAAAAGAGAAAGACACCTAAGGGAGTAGGTGCTCAATAAATATTATTTTTTATCTGTGTACCGTGAGCAGCCCGGAGAGTCGTAAAAGATTATCTGATATATTTCCAAAGAGCGCTTCGCCTCTGATTTCAATTTTCAAAAATTCCCTGGGAGGCTGTGGAATTTCTCTCTGGGGACTTTTAAGAAGACCTTCTTACAAGAGCCCCTTGGAGGGGTGGCTAAGATGATGTAAAATGGATAGATGAAGGAGGGAGGCGAGGCCAGGTGACCCTGCAGACCCTTTCCCTCTTCGGTCCTAATTTCCATGTCATCCTCTCAGAAGTGGAAGTTTCCACTCTGTTTGTTCTGTACGGCATGCACATGAACGGGACAGGCCAGCAGACACTGTCATCCCACCAAATGAAGATGGCTGAGTGATTTGGAAACCTTCCAGAAGGGCCTGGTTAAATTGTAGGCCATTTATTTCATGGAGAAATAAACCACAGAGAGCTTCTTTCAAACGTGCTCATGGAAAGCAGGGCAAAATGCTGAGATTATCTGCTCAGAATTTGCTTTAAAAAAGCCCAGGCAGCATGCATTTATTTTTGAGAAAATATATGATTAACCATAGCTAACTATGAATTCAGATGCTGTGCATTAGACCAGCTCCTCAAAGTTTGAGAGCATTTAATATTATATATCGCTGCCATTTGGGCTAAATTGTTTTTTTAATGTACACAATATTACAAATTTAATTTGAGCTGTTTGAATCAGTCTGTAAAAAGATTTGATTATACCTGAGTGTTCTGGCCCCGGCTTTTCCGTATCTCAGTAATCTTGGCGGTAATTGGCTGATTAGGCGTCTCACACTCCATCTTTGCCTCAGTTTCCATGGTAATGGTACAGGAGCTATTATAGATGAGAACTTCATCTCTTTCCACTTTAGGGCTGAAACGAGAGGGGAGGTTAAATGGGGTGTCATCAATCTTAATGAAATGCAATTATTTTTACTCTTATTAATCATTGCAAGCCATTAGCTTGTGGCAACTGCAGGCCACCATTTGTCAAATTTTGCAAATTTCTGTAATTTTGTTTCCATTCTTTTATTGTTTATTTGTTTTCCCTTTATCTGCACACCCTGCAATGAAAATGCACATGGTAAATATCCTTCACTGAGGCCTTTCTCTTTTCCAGATCTATCAGGCACATTTAGCAAAAGCTTCTCCAAGCCCAACCGAACAAGCAATACACAGATAATACTTCCAGTTCCAAAAATGGAAGCAAATGTTGGGGGAAAAATTTTCTTTTTTTCTTTACCCCTTCTCTCTTCCTGTTCTTACACTCTGTTTGGGGAGTGACTTGCTAAATGCCCCCAGGGCAGATGGAGAAATTGGAAAACCCACACAACTGGCTAACTGGTCCCCTAATTCCAACTGTGAAAAAATGAGCTCATTTAGGCTTTCAATTCCCTCTCCCCAGCTGATGGCAATGAGTCTCTGTTGCTAGCAGTGGAACATTAACTTAGTAAATTAATTAAACTTACTTAACAGCCCAGACTAAGGAGATTCGATATATGTGCCAGTTATATTACCAGCCACTTGCTTTAAAAGTCCTTTTGCTTTCAGGAGAGAAACCAGAGTGGGTTCAAAATGAAAACCAGCAGTGTAGCATTACAGAAAGTCTAAAAATATGTGGTCCAGAGGAAACGAGACCATGGAGTTTGCAGGGTATGGCCCCCAACAGGTGTCATACTTGCTCAAGAATAATCCTGGCTCTAGGCGTTGTTGCAACTAGCTCCTAGATATTAGTTATAATAATGCATGATGTTTTACACTTTTTAACAATTTCATATGTATGATCTCATTTCAGCCAGTAAAGCAGGTAGAGGCATAAGAAAAGTGTAACCCACAGAGACCTGAGGATTTGCATGAAGTCAAACACGAGAAGTACGACAGCTCCAAGATGAGGCTCCAGGGGCCCCAACTGCTAGAGCAGTACTTCTAAGTTTTGAGATGGAGCATCACGGTCAGGATGGCCGATCCCACGGGAAGACCAGGATTGGTGATGAAAAGGGCAAAAGGTCACTGCTTGAAAAACTGTCATGTCGATCTATATTTTTTTCAAATCAATGTCGAAAATGGTTTCTCCCACCCTTTGTTAGAAGTAGTGAGCAGGGTCACTATAACAGCTACTTAATCTCCTTGTCTTCAGGCTAGAATATTCTCAGCTCCATATCCATCCAAGACATGACTCCCATACCCACTATCTTCTGGGCCTACTGTACAGTGTCAATATTTTAACATGGTGCAGCCCAGTTTGGCTGACCTCTGAGGCTGTGGTTTCCCCTTACCTAAGCCCTCCCCACCATGGCACTTAGTACTGTATTCATTTTGTAGCCTCCCAAGCTTAAATTGGAGAAGGAAATGGCAACCCACTCCAGTACTCTTGCCTGGAGACTTCCATGGACAGAGGAGTCTGGTGCGCTACAGTCCAGGGGGTTGCAGAGTCAGACACAACTAAGTGACTAACTTTCACTTTCAAGATTAAATTAAGAGGACAGTAAACTTGAAGTCTCAGAGCCACGACAATTTTCTGAGGAGTATTAGCATGCAGAGTTGAGGCTTGGAAGCTGACCAATTAGATTCAAATCTCTAAACAGATATCTACCATCCATCTGACATTGTGAAAACATGATTCTCTAAGCTTTGGTTTATAAAGCATGTTTATAAAATTAAATTACTAATCATAAAGAACATGTTTTCAAGAGGTATTGGGGCAGAAACCAACACAATATTGTAAAGCAATTGCCCTCCAATTAAAGCTGATATATTTAAATAAAACAAGGTATTGGAGGATGGAGCAAAATAAAGCCAACAAACAGATCTGTACAGAATCTGGCACTTGGAAGTGGCTGATAAAGTCAGCCGGTGTTAGTCTTGGGTGGTAGGGATATTGGTGGTATTATTGTTGAAATGTCAGTGTGGGAATTTACATTCAGTGTTGTTCCAGGTCATCTCACTGATGTGGACCCGATGCTCAGATACATTTGGAATCTGAGCCTATAACGTAGCTATACATCCATTTAGATGAGCCATCATCCAATGGGTAGACAAAGCCACAGCATTTGCTCCTGGAATGTTGGCTGCACTCAAAGATTCAGTAAAGAAAAGAAAATCAATTTAACTTCTTAATTAAAATATGATGTGATGTTTAGATACCTATGGAAATATGAGGAAGTAGAATGCAAAATTCACCTTCCAAGTGAAACACCTGACTTCAAAGCAACTCTATGTTTGTGCCAGGGCATTTCAGGCTTTGTAGTGACACCCTTTCTTTTGCTACTGGAGGTGGGAGTAGAGGAGTGGGCAGAATAGTTTGGTAGAATAGTAGTTTCACCACTGCCATCGTAAATCTCTTTTAATGTCACCAGAAAGGAAACGAACTTGGTTTCCCACACCATCTTGTTCCTTGCAAATTGGTTCCCAGATTGTTACTTTCATTTCTGAAGACTCACAAACCATCTGATTAATAATTCATTCTGCAATTTTGTCAGGGATAATACAAGCCTGCTGCTGCTGCTGCTAAGTCGCTTCAGTTGTGTCCGACTCTGTGCGACCCCATAGACGGCAGCCCACCAGGCTCCATCATCCCTGGGATTCTCCAGGTAAGAACACTGGAGTGGGTTGCCATTTCCTTCTCCAGTGCATGAAAGTGAAAAGTGAAAGTGAAGTTGCTCGGTCATGCCCAACTCGTAGCGACCCCAGGGACTGCAGCCTACCAGGCTCCTTCGTCCATGGGATTTTCCAGGCAAGAGTATTGGAGTGGGTTGCCACTGCCAGCTTTCTACATTTCCAGAATTCCCCTTGTTTTGCTTTTTAGGCAAGAGAAAGAATATTTGCCGTCACCGCTGCCTGTTCTGTGCTACCTCTCACATTCATTTCCCGCTGTGGATCTTCACTCATGAGCAGGTTTTTTGCACTCACTATAGGATGATCTCAGATACCGAGGGAAGAAGCAACCAACTTCCTTCACAACTTTTCTTGGTCATGTGCTTCCACCTGCTAATGAGCCTTCATCTACCCTTTCTAGTTTCTTCAAAAGCAAATGTCAGAGTAAAATGGGTCAGTCGCCCTGCCCTCCTTCCACCTGCCTGTAGCAATGCCCTCTAGTTCACGGTGGATTGTTCCATTTCACTAGTGACTCCAGAAGCATGATATGTGTCACCTGCCATCGGAAGGTCACTCCGGCTGACAAGAGTCCTAGACCAACTAAACAAAGCTTCTTCCTTCAGCAAGTCCTCCAACAGCTGGTCCCCTGGCAGAAGGTCCGGCTGGTATCTGTCGATGTTGTAGCAAGGATTGCTGTGGCTTTCCGGGCCATTCCAGGAGGAGATAGTGTCCGACTCTGTGCGACCCCATAGACGGCAGCCCACCAGGCTCCATCATCCCTGGGATTCTCCAGGTAAGAACACTGGAGTGGGTTGCCATTTCCTTCTCCAGTGCATGAAAGTGAAAAGTGAAAGTGAAGTTGCTCGGTCATGCCCAACTCGTAGCGACCCCAGGGACTGCAGCCTACCAGGCTCCTTCGTCCATGGGATTTTCCAGGCAAGAGTACTGGAGTGGGTTGCCACTGCCAGCTTTCTACATTTCCAGAATTCCCCTTGTTTTGCTTTTTAGGCAAGAGAAAGAATATTTGCCGTCACCGCTGCCTGTTCTGTGCTACCTCTCACATTCATTTCCCGCTGTGGATCTTCACTCATGAGCAGGTTTTTTGCACTCACTATAGGATGATCTCAGATACTGAGGGAAGAAGCAACCAACTTCCTTCACAACTTTTCTTGGTCATGTGCTTCCACCTGCTAATGAGCCTTCATCTACCCTTTCTAGTTTCTTCAAAAGCAAATGTCAGAGTAAAATGGGTCAGTCGCCCTGCCCTCCTTCCACCTGCCTGTAGCAATGCCCTCTAGTTCACGGTGGATTGTTCCATTTCACTAGTGACTCCAGAAGCATGATATGTGTCACCTGCCATCGGAAGGTCACTCCGGCTGACAAGAGTCCTAGACCAACTAAACAAAGCTTCTTCCTTCAGCAAGTCCTCCAACAGCTGGTCCCCTGGCAGAAGGTCCGGCTGGTATCTGTCGATGTTGTAGCAAGGATTGCTGTGGCTTTCCGGGCCATTCCAGGAGGAGATTGCCTGCTCCCCACAGTCTCAGACACAACCAAAGAAGCAGATGTCATGCTGGGGCCACTGATCTTCCTGGGAAAGACCAGTGATCGTGGTGTGGAAGGGCCCACCTTCCCCCCACCTCTGTGAAGCCGGGCTTAGGCCCGCCCACCAAAGCACCCTGCGTCTGCCTCCCATCGCCCTGGGTCTCCAGGCTGCTTCCCACTCTGTGTGCCTGCACGTGCTTCCCAATAAAAGAATAAAGTGAAAAATATCATGTTCTTCTTGCTCTAAAAGAGTTAAAACCCCTTTCTGCTCCTTAGACTTTTTCACAACTTTTAGCTCATCATTTCTTTTCTCTTTTCCTTTCTGATTATCTGACTAGAATATTTTTCATTAAAAAGCCATCACCAAGATGAGCAGAGACACCAGGATATCAACAATAGACTAACATTTGCAAAATTTCAAAGTTTTTAATAATTATCATGCCATGTTTTCTTCCACAATCATCCTATGAATTAAGGAATGCAACTGGCTATATTTAAATATAGACATATGCATATGTAGAGAAATACAAAGGTAGATTATATAGTGGGCATGCATACACACTTGCACACAAATATTTATTTTGATGGAATGTGAAAGAACATTTGGTCCACATGGTGGTAGAGAGTTCTAGAGCCTAAGTTTCCTGACTCCTGACCTATTTCTCTTTCAGTTGGTCTGATCAGACCCAAAGGTAAGCAGGAAATCTTGTACTCGCTCTCTAGGGGAGGCAATAAAAACACAGGCTTTCTGTCTCCCTCACTTAGCCTGAAATTGCTTCTTCTGTCTCATCTCCTGTATCCGCACAGCCCAGCCAAGCCTCTTGCTGCTGATGCTGACAACATAGCATCATGCTAAGTACACCATTAGTCAGAAGCTTTGGGTTCTAGCCCTGATACCACCAAGGTTTGACAGTGTGATTTTAGAAAGATACGTAGTCTGTTCTTAGAATATAATCCAAACTCCTTACTATGGCCTTCAAGGTCTTCCTGCCTCCCTGAGCTCATCTTTAGCCACTTTACTTTCTTCCTACCCTATTCCTGCCCTTCTGATCTCTAACAGTTCATGAAACTTGATGAGTCATTTGTATTTGCTGCACCCACTGTCTGACTCTCCATAATGACACTTGTCTTTAGCTCAGCTTAAAAGACACCTCTTCTGAAAAGTCTCCTCTGAGCCAAGCCAGGAATCCCAACCCTGAGCATATATGTGGAAAAAAAACTATAATTCTAAAAGATACATATTCCCCAATGTTCACTGAAGCAATATTTATAATAGCCAAGAGATGGAAGCAAACTCAACATCCATCAATAAATGAGTAGATAGAGAAGATGTGGTCCACACATACAAAGGAATATTACTTAGCCATAAAAAAATAATGAAATAACGCCATTTGCAACAACTTAGATGGACCTAGAAATTATCATACTAAATGAGGTAAGCCAAAAGGAAATATCATAATCATATTTCTTATATGTGGAATCTAAAAAAAAAGATACGAACGAACTTACTGACAAAACAGAAATAGACCCACAGACATAGAAAACGAACTTACTATTACCAAAGAGGAAAGAGAGGTAGGAAGAGACAAATCAGGAGTTTAGGATTAACATATAAACACAACTAGATACAAAATAGATGACCAACAAGGACCTCCTATATAGCACAGGGAACTTTACTCAATATCTTAAAATAATCTAAAAGAGAAAAGAATCTGAAAAGAATATATTATATATATATGAATCACCTCATATTGTAAATCAAATATACTTCAATTGTAAAGCAATAACCTTTAGTGTTTTCTATCACTCTATAGCCCTTATCACAACACATGACCCCCCTGTTTATTGTCTAGCCCCCTCCTGACCCTTAAAAGTAGGCACTTTGCATCCTATTCATCACTGAATCACCAGCTTCTGATATAGTAACTAGAACATAGTAAATATTAGATAAATATTGGATAGATGGATGGGTAGATGGACAAATCGGGCATATTTTTGCCACAGATATGAATATCTGCCTTTGCCAAATGACATCAAATTTATAGTGGTAGTGGCTGGCTGAGGAGTAAACCATTTGATGAAATGGATCCCTTATAAAGATTCTGGAAAATAGTTTCCTGGGTTCACAAGCAGAATCTTAAGAGGAACGAGGTAAGCCATCTAGCACATGATTTTCCTAACTCCCCTTGAATAATTTATAATGTGTTTTCTGATTAAGAAATTAGTACATATTCACTGAAAAAATTACATAAAAGCTCAATGATGAAAACAAATCTGATCAGTCCTCCAGCGCCATAGGGATAGGCACCCTCGGTGTTCTTTTCCCACATACTTGTCATATATGCCTACAGACACAGGCAATTATATTGATGCAATATTTTATAACCTGCATATTTCACTCCTTAATATATTGTAAGCATTTCTCTGTCTGGTTAAATATTATCCATCATGATTCTTCAAGGTTTCTTAGATAAACACTTACTTCATTCAGCTTTTTTGTTGTTATTATACCTAAAACTTTAAAGACTATAGTTTTTCATAAATATTACATATTTCTAACTGCTTTCTTAAAATCTTGAAAGTGAAATTGCTGAATTAGGGTATGAAGAATTATAAGGTTATTAGTTATATTGAAAATTATATTCATAGATAACGGCATAGTTTTTAGTAGGGTCTGAAGCTCAGTGGTAAAGAACCTGCCTGCCAGCGTAGGAGACATGGGTTTGACCCCTGGGTGGGGAAGATCCCCCGGAGAAGAAAATTGCAACCCACTGCAGTACTCTTGCCTGGGAATCCCATGGACAGTGGAGCTGAAGGACTACAGTCCGTGGGATTTCAGAGTCAGACACGACTGAGTGAATGAGCACAGGGCTCAGTTGCCCTCAGCCACCTCCTAGAGAGAAGAGCATAGAAGAACTCCAAAGAATAGCTTAGGGACCGAAATAAAGTTGTCGCATTCTGGGGAGCCAGGACCAGCTGACACACACTTGGTGCCCAATGTCAGCGTGCCGAGACCCAGTCTCCCCTGAGCACCAGCTGCAGCCCCATTTCCGAAGAGCCCTAAGCAAGCTTTTCCCTGCTAGTCCAGATAACAGCCTCAAGGAGGCCCTTTCTTCCTCTCACTAAATCCAAACTCCTGGTGGCAAATTCACTCTAAACACGGATGGTCTCAGGACATCAGAAAGTCCAACTGCTGTGAAAAGGGCTGGTGCTTGCTTTTCCTCTTGGTAGTCCGTCTTAGTTTTATTTTTTAATGAGGAAATAGGCCTTCATTAAATAATTGGATGTAATCACTCTTGATAAGAAATAAAGAAGGACACTGGGCCACGTTCAGTGCTAAAACATCACACTTCATGAAACAGGGGCTGCTTGTGAAAATGAAGTCCATCTAGAGCAACCGACATGACCACACTTTTTTAAAAATTTGTTTAGAAAAGGTGATTTTTTTCCCGGAAAGTTGTGGTATTTGTTTTTTAAGTTCAAAAAAAAAATCCTTATACGCTTATAACTTCTAAATCCGAAATCTACAGTCCTGCCTGTGCACCCCCACTTCTTTTGAATAAACATTGTACAATCTGCCGGATTTCTCTACGACTTTTTCTCATACTTGTGAATCTGTTTGGAAAGAAAAGAAAAAGGAGAGGGGAAAAGAGCCTTCTGTTTTTCATAATGTCTAATCTTTTTCCCCATTGGCATTCACCAGATGTTGCTTCGGATCGGAAGATAAATATTAAAATCTAAGCAAGAACAAAGCGGGCTGTTTACTGGGCAGATTTTTCAGATGTTCTCTTGAACACTTGAAAAGACAGGAGACGCTTTGATATGCAGGCTGGCTGGAATCCACAGTGGAACAGTCCCTCCGACAACAGCATTGGCCCCAGGGCCATGTCCACCCAACATGGAGTTCCTGATGATTCCATCAATCCACTGGCCACGCATTTGTGTGCAAAGTCAGGGAGGGAGAGGACTGAGTTACCTGATGAAGAGGCCTGAGAACGATGGGAGGGTGGGCTCTGCCCAATGGTCTCGTGCCAAGAGGCATCGGGAACTTTCTTCACAGATGTAGAAGTAAGGCCATGATCCCGGCAGGTTCTCGGTCCCCACGGTGACGGTCAAATCACAGTGCACGTAGCTGCAGCTGGAGGTCTCACAGTGCTGCTCCTCAGGCCTCAGGTCACACAGCGAAGCTAAGGACCCTGCAGGAAAACAGTCACCGCTGGTTTAGGTGAGAACCGCGGAGAGAACTGAAGGCCTCACATTGTTTCATCAACCAAGCCCCTGTGCTGTCCTTTGACCAATAGGAAAATAAACTTACCCACTTACTCTTCTTAAAAATCAGAGAAACAAACATCATATATTAACGCATATGTGGAATCTTGAAAAATGATACAGGTGAGCCTATTAGCAGGGCAGGAATAGAGACACAGACGTAGAGAATGGACAGAATGGACATGTGGACATAAGGGTGGGGGAGGGGAGGGGTGTTGAACTGAGAGATTAGGATGACATATATACACTACCATGTGTAAAACAGACAGCGAGTGGGAACCTGTTGTATAACACAGGGAGCTCAGTTCTGTGCTCTGTGATTACCTAGATAGATGGGATGGGAAGGAGGGGCAGTGGGACAGAGGTTCAAGAGGGAAGGGATATGTATATACGTATAGCTGATTCCCAGGTGGCACTAGCGGTAAAGAATCCACCTGCCAACGCAGGAGACATAAGAGATGCGGGTTCGATCTCTGGGTCAAGAAGATCCCCTGGAGGAGGGACGGCAAACCACTCCAGCATTCTTGCCTGGAAAATCCCACGGGTAGAGGGGCCTGGTGGGCTATGTCCATAGTGTTGCAAAAAGTCGGACATGACTGAAGCGACTTAACATGCCTAGCTGATTAATGTTATTATAGCAGAAACTCACACAACGTTGTAAAGCAACTATGTGCTGTGCTGTGCTTAGTTGCTCAGTCGTGTCTGACTCATTGCCACCCCATGGACTATAGCTCACCAGGCTCCTCTATCCTTGTGGATTCTCCAGGCAAGGGTACTGGAGTGGGTTGCCATGCCATCCTCCGGGGGATCTTCCCCACTCAGGATCAAACTCAGGTCTCCCACATTGCAGGTGGATTCTTTACCATCTGAGCCACCAGGGAAGCCCATGAATACTGGAGTGGGTAGCCTCTCTCCTCTCCAGGGGAATCTTCCTGACCCAGGAATTGAAGTGGAATCTCCTGCATTACAGGCAGAATTTTTACCAGCTGAGCTACCAGGGAAGCCCAAAGCAACTATACCCCCAATAATAAATAGCACATGTCCATGTATGAAAAAAAACACCAAAATATTTTAATTATCTTCTAATAAAATACATTAATTTTTAATGTATTAGATATACATAATACAGAAGGATATAAATCATGTTTTTGTAACATATGAATCATCCAAGTTTAAAAAAAAAGAACTCACGTGAGTGTACCACAGGATCAGCCAACATAAAGTCTAACATCGGCATAATCAATGCTCACCAATCGACGCACTCCTGGCCAGCCCTACCACTTCCTCCTCAGTCTCGGAAACAACCACTAGACAGAAGGTGGCTGACTTTTACTTTCTTTGGAACTTTAGAACGTTATACATGGCATAATACTCTCAGACCTGCTTTCTTCACTCCACATTATGTTTCCAAGGTTTAGCCATATTATCACACATGACTGCTGTGCAAACGTTTTCATTGCTCTCCAACACTGCTTTGTGTGAAAGTACAACAATCCTTCTGCCTATTCTGTCACCAGTGGACTTTGGGGAACTTCCCAGCTTTTGCCACTACAAACATGCAATGCATTTTCTCTAGAGGATATGTCTCTAAGAAAACTGTTTGTGCCATTTTACTTTCCTATCTTTATGGGTTCCCAGTAATCCACATAATTGCCAGCATGTAAGATTATCAGACTTAATTTTGGTCAGTCCAGTGAGTATACAAAAGCATTTCATTGTGACCTTAGTTTGCATTTTCATCATTATTTTTTAGGTTTTTCGTATATTTAGCAATAACTCCTATTTTCTCTTCTATGAACTTCTCATGTAGGTTATTTGCCCCTTTGTTCTACTGGAATGCTTATCTTTTCCTTATTGATCTGTGCCATTTTATATTCTGAGTACTAATCCTAAAGAAGTTACATACTTATTAACACCTTCTCCATGTTTGTGGCTAGACTTCTCATTATCTTTACGGGATCTCTTGATTAACTGAAGTTCTTGATTTTCATACAGAGAGTTCTATTAACATTTCATAAAGAAGAAAAACAATGATTTGAAACTCTCTGACCCTGAGACCATTTCTTCCCAGGTCACGAGACACAATGTAAAAAGCATCACCAAGGCAGACTGGCAATAACCTTTAACAGGAGGATGAACAAGTCTGCCATTTCCTACTTCCTTTGGAGTAGGAAATGACAACCCATTCCAGTATTCTTGCCTGGAGAACCCTATGGACAGAGGAGCCTGGCAGGCTAGAGCCCATGGGATTGATTACAAAGAGTTGGACATGACCAACCAACTAAGCACGAATAAGTCTCTACGTGAGATGGTTGGGGAGTACCTCTGCCTGAAAACCTTAATCAAATAGGAAAAATAAATAAATTTTCTCTAGCCTTCTATCTCAGGAGCTCATGCAGATACAGAACACGTGTTATCAAGGACTGTGAGTGTGAAGCTAAGACACCTGCCCATATCACATGACTGCAGGCAGCAAGGGATGAGGCCAGTACGCAAGAGGGTTTGCCGTTACTCATTCACACAAAAACAGTTACTATTTTTGCTGGTACATTCTGAAGCACCTGACACATAGCAGGTTCTGTGACTGTGTTCCCAGAGAATTATAGCAGTTAAAACATCTGGAAAGTAAGACTCTCACATGGACAGAGGAACCATGAGAACTTTCCAGTTAGCAAGCCCTAGGGCAAATAAAAACAGGCTTAACACCTATAAAATAATGAACTCATTAAGGGTGATTAGGTGGATGCAAATTGACAAGGTGGATTATGATAAATG
>SJYC01005260.1:0-13401 GCA_006408675.1 Madoqua kirkii | reverse complement strand
GATCAACCCTCCTCAAGACCGAAGGCCACGGCAGACCAGGGGAGAATGAGTAACCCACGGGGCAGAAGACGCTGGGGACACGTGACGATGAATGCGGCGCGCGGAGGTTACGGACCGGACGCTGGGACCCCAAGAGACATCAACGGACAACCGGGTAAAATCCAAACAGCGAGTGGGGTTCAGTTAGTCGTAATGCTCCAGTGTTGTTTCTCACTGTGAGAGATATTTGCAACTTTTCTATAAATCTACAATAATGCCAAGTTAAATTTTTACTTAAAAAACAACATGCACTAGAAAAGGGCTACATGCGCTGCATTCCTCCACTGACCTTGCCCAGCTCTTCTCCCTGATGTCACCAAAAGTCCTCATGATCCAGAGACGTCTCAGAGGAACCTGTGGCACCCTCAGAAGGGCACTGGGCTGGATCCATTGCAGCCACCTCTGTTACTCAGCACCCCAGGCCCTGGCTCCTCTCCTCACAGAGCTGCAGAGGGCACTGGGGGCAGTGTCTTCTGAAGGACAGGAGGCACGGGATCCATGGGCAGGGGTCCCACCACACGGAAGTCCTGCCCCCACAGACAAAGAGCCAGCATGTGCAGCCTGGGCCTTGTGGTGTCCACCTTCCTGCCCAGGAACCTCTGAGGCACACCTGGAGCCCCCTGAGCCCCTCGTTCAGTGACCTTCAGAGAGGTGGCCCCCAGGCAAAGGAGCCATGGCAGGGGTGGACTCCAGTAGGCCAACTATCACTGCAGCTCAGTACTTAGGGCCTCTCTGCCAAGAGCAGTTACCAGATGTGAATCCTATATGCCATAGGGTTCTGACTGCGGTCACAGACCTTGCAACCCAACTCCAGATCAGGTTTTCAGCAAATCAGATTCCACCACAGGTGGCTCAGAGAAAGGTCAGCCAGGTGCCTCAAGCAAGAAAATACCTGATTTTGATTTACCAAGTATTTTAGACCTTTACCTTATTTATTTAATCCCAGGCAATGTTCATAAGCACATCTATAGTAAATAGAATTAAAAATATTCTTGTTTACTGACTCCAGAGAAATGGAATCCTCCTGCCATTATTCTAACAAACATTGTGCAACATCTACCGAATGCAGGGTCCCCTCCTAGTCCTGGGATGCAGCAGCACACAGCACAGCTCTCGCTCTCCTGCAGCTCTTCATCACCTAAGGGGGAGCGAAAGACAGTGACCCCATGGGAAGAGGCATTGTGGATGAAGATGAAGCAGGGGGAGAAGACAGAGGGCTGTGGGATAGGCAGGACACTTTGATAGGTGGGCTTAATAGTACAGGGAAATTTGTGCCCTGTGATACTTGAAGACACCTGAGGATGAGGGAATGAATCATGCAGCCACTGGAGGAAGAGCCTTCCAGGCTGGGAGGGCTCCGCGTGCAGAGGCCCTGCTGCAGGAGCTCACTTGGTCAGGTCAAGGAGCAGACAGGAGGCACTGAGGGAGGAGAGAAAGGCAGGGATAAGTTCACAGAGGCAGCAACAGTGCAGGGCTGGTTGTGCAACTGACCCAGAGATTGGGCCGAGAAGGGGCCTGGCTTTTCCTCAAGTGGGAGCTCTGGAGAGGAGATAGTGGGAACAGCATATTCAAGGGTAGAAAGAGGCTTCAGAAAACAGATTGACCTAGAGACTGCCATAAGTAAGTGAAGTAAGTCAGACAGAGAAGCAGAAACATCCTATGACATCTTTTTATATGTGGAATCTAAAAAGACACAATATAAAAGAACTGATTTAGAAAACAGGAACTGACTCACAGACTTAGAGAATGACCTATGCTTGACCAGGGCAAGGATGGGGAGAAGAGAGAGAAAGTTCAGGATGAACAGGTCCACACTGCTGTATTTTCAACAGACAGCCAACAAGGAACAGCTGTACAGCACAGGGCAATCTGCTAAATGTTTTGCAAGCACCTAGTTGAGAGGGGAGTTTGTGAAAAATGGATACATGTGTATATATAGCTGAGGGCCTTTGTTGTCCACCAGAAACTATCATAAAATTGTCAGTGGGCTAGACTCTATAGAAAAGTGAAAGAAAAAAAAAAGAAGCTGAAGAAAATATTTCTGTGTAGAATGAGCTCCTATCAACGTCACTGGGTGGCAGGCATAGGTCAAGAGAAAACTAGAAACTTCTGGGCCAGCACATATAAGAGATTTCAGGGCTCCAGAAACGGATTCCAGTAAGTGGCCTAACATAAGCTACTGACAAGATCAAGGGCACAGTGATAACAGCAGGGCAGGGCAAGAGCCACCGGAGAGCCTCAGCAGGGGCTCAAAGCTTGAGCTCTTGCCTGCCTGGCACTTTCTCCCTGTGAGACCATTCCTAAGCATAGAGCTTCCTCGAAACCCATAAAGTCCACACCAGCCTGTCTTCAAGGTCACGCATTGTTCTAGGAGGTTGTCACTGGCCATTACTCAGGAGGCCTGGTTGGGGAGCATTTTTGTCCTTTTTGGTCAACCAGGGTATTTTCGGTTGTTAATATTCCTGAATCCGCTGCCCCTCCCACAGAGCCCTCCAGTGGGGAGGAGGCTGAGCCAGTGCCCTCTGTGGACTCAAGGACTAGCATCTTGCCAACACACACAGCCCCTCCTATGCAGCCCCAGGCACCTTCACACTGTAGCCTGGCAGAATCTCCTGAAAAAAGGAAGCATCTGATACGGCCCCCTGGGGTGAGGACAAGCACAGGCTAAAAGGGCTCCAGGTGAGTAGGAACACCTGCCACCGGCACCATGACACGGGCTCTCCTGCTGCTCTGCGCTGCCTTGCTCCTCATCGCAGGCGGAAGTGAGTGGCTGCGACCTGGGCTCCCCAAGGGTTCTGACACCTTCTCAAGGCAGCACTGAGCATGTCGGGAGCAGGAAGGAAATAGGGCATTTTGATGAGTGCCTTACAGGGAGTGTCCCCACATCTTTCTGTTTCAGAGTGTGATGACATCTGCCCAGCCCTGAGGGACACTGTTGACCTGTTCATACCAGGAAGCCATGAGGCCTATATTGAACAAGTTGAAAACTATAACCAAAACTCTGATGTACTAGAAACTACCAATACACTAAAGAGCTGTGTTGATGAGAGGTTGACACCACAGGATAAGCAGGATGCTCTCAGCGCTCTGGTGGGTCAGGCTGTGTGTAGATGTCCCTGTGGGGCCTGTGTGGGGATGGGGATGTCAGGGACCAGCTCAGGGCATTGGGAAGTGGGAGGGATTATTTCCTCTCCACTCTGGCCCTTCCCCAGGAAGCTGGGAGCAAAAACCCCCATGAATGAGGAGGTAGAGGATGTGGCCGACACCCACAGGGTGGGAAAGGATCCTGCAGGAAAACTCAGTCCAGCCCTGGAGCTCCTGAGCTGGCCCTGGCTGCTCAGCTCTGCCTGGTCACAGGCCTGGGACCCTCCAGGCCCTCCTGACTCTGTGGTGCCACCTGCCTTTGGAGTTAGGCCCTCAGCACTGGCCTCCCTGACTCCTGCCTCTCCAGCATAGGAACCTGACTCTGCTGCAATCCATTCACATTGAGTCCTTCCCTTCTCCAAATATCAGTTCTTTCCCTTAGTCCCTTAACCCTACTAAACCCCACAATTCTCCTTGTTCCCTGGATGTCAAATGGCCATTCCTGCCTCACATCTCTCAAGAGGTGACTGCTTCCAAAAACTGCCCCCCTGCCCTCCCCAGGCCTGAGATGCTCAGAGTCAAGGGTCAGGATCAGTCCTTTATCTGCTGCCCTAGAGGTGGTGGGAACAAGCTGCCATTTCAGCTCTAAGCATCCAAGGGCCAGGGGGGAGGAAGCAGCATGGAGTCACTCCAGAGCTCTGCCAGGTGGTCCTCAGCAATGTCCCCCATTCTATCCCAGAAGACTGCCCTCAGCCCTCCAGGGAAACCCCACAATCTCTGTTCATTGGAGGAAAACTCCTTGGAACATATCTACCTTTACCTGCTCACATCCAGTAGCCTGCCTCCAAACAAGCCTGCAGGCCCCTCCCCTGTGTTCAATGCAGCTTCACATCTCATCCACCCCTGAGGCCTCACGAGATTTCTGCACCTCTTCTTACAGAATAAAATATACTCAAGTTCCCTCTGCTGATGGAGCTGTTCCTTCCAAGAACCCAAGGAAGCCACTGGCCTGATAGCTAAGTAGTGTTAACAACCTGCCACATCCAGGTATCTGATTATAGAGGATTCCAGCAATAAAAAGCCTTGCAATTCACAATAAAGTGCTTACTCACTGGAGATTTGGCTTTGGTTGTTTGTGTGGGGGTGGGGGGACGCGGCCACAGTGGAGACCACCAGTGTGCCTTCCCACTGCAGCTGGATTTCACTGCTGTCAGAGGCTTCTCCACAAATTCAGTACATGGGGGTATGGTTGGTGATCATTATATCTGTCAGAGTGTATGATCACTTAGGATATGAGCATCATCCAACAAATTTCAGCTTCTGAGCAACCTTGAGGGGTAGGAATAATCATCCTTGTCTTACAAGGGAGAATCTGAGGCTTGGAGGAGGTAAAGCATCTGCTGAAGAGACACAGCTTCTCCCACTTGTCCATGCTGGGAAGACGAGCTCAGCTAACTGACCCTGGGACTGTGCACATATTCCAGTCCTTCTTTGGGCCTCTGGTTCCCATTTACAAAATCCAACTACCTCCAGTCTCCAAGGATGAGGTGAGACCAAAGTAAACTAATGAGTGAGAAGGGGCCTCTATCCTAAGCACCTGACATGAGAGAGGAAGAACAACAGGTCAAGGTCACGAGCTAAACACGGCTTTGGCCTCTAGCAGTCATTCCTTAGGTCTCAGTTTGTCCCAAATCCAAACCCCCCCGTTGTGGACTCAGCTGCTCCCACATAAACACACTAAGTCGGGTCTCACACTCAGAGTGGACGTCCAGGGGCCTGGGGCTTCTCACTCCTCCTGTGTCTCTGCTGCCTGCACACAAAACTGGCCCCATGCTCACAGTCTCATTTTTCTTCACCTGACCTCTCTAAGAGCTTCTTTCCACCTGACAGCTCCCCTCCAGAAAAGAGTCTGCTGGGCTTATCCCATAGGACTGGGTCTAGGTCAGGGGATCTCTAAGGTCCTCACGGTGAGGAGGCTTAGGACAGGTCCCCAAGGTGATCCAGAGGTGCTGCTTCTCCCTGTGGAGGGGACCCTGGGCAACATGGGGGAGGTCTCCTTGCCCAGAGTGACACCGGGCCCTTGTCTCTGCCCACCACTCCACCCCACCAGGGTCTGGCTAGGGGCTCTTCTAAGATGGAGACCTGCCTCTGTGGGAGCTAAGGTGAGCGGGTGTGAGCAGGTCCTGGGGCAAAGACCCTTCTCATTAACTGACACAGGGTGTCATGTAAAAACTCCAGGCCTTCTGAAAGGACATTTGCCCTCAAATGAGTTAGATGCTTCTTACAATGTCTTGAATATAGACTCACCCTGCTCTGCAGTGAGCATAAAGATGTGACAGGGATCCATCCAAAGATGCAGCAGAAATGGGTGAGGGGCAGCTGGTCCTCCTGGGAGGGACAGAGTCTGTCTCCTGGCTCTTGCTCAGTTGCACAGAGCTCCCTTGGGCTGCTGGGGAGACACCTCCACATTGCCCACTGCCCCCTCCCCTCTCCCTGCCTTCCTCCAATCTACAGCACCCTTATCTAATCTGGGGTTACAAGTAAAGGCAGCATCTGATTTCTCCCAAATCCTTTTCTGTCTGATATGGAAACCTCAGAGAAGTGGGAAGGTAACTGTAAAAAACTTGTGGCATTTGATTTCTGATTCTCACATGAATCTCCCTCTGAGATCATAGAAGCCCCACCTCGCTGCCACCTAGGCCAACCTGAGTTCACCTGCAGCTGTGGAATAATCCCCCACTGCAGACACTTCCCTCCTCAAACATCTGCAACTCCCCTACCTGCTTGGTGGATTTCTCCAGCACCTGGGAGCTTGCTGAACCACTGGTAGGCTCAGCGGAAAGTGTGGGGATTCATGCCCACAGGGCAACCCTCAGATATTACAGACCCCAGCTTCCTTGACTGCTGGTGGGTCTCCTCAGAGGTGAGCTCCACACTCTCTCTCAAGGCACCCAGTGGCCTAGGGCCCCACCTGCCCACTTCCTTGGCCTTCCTCACTTTGGTGTTCACTGTCCTTAGTTCCTCTCTTAAGCACCTGATATCACCTCCCTAATTGTCTACTTGCCCCCAAGTTCCTGTGTATGGGTCTCTGTTAGGAACAGTCTCCTAATGTCTTATGTCCATCTGCCTGATCAGGAAGGACAAGAATTCAAGAGGAGGATGCTCAGTGAAGGCAGCAGGAGGAAGGCAGAGGGATACCATAGTTGACCCTTCAGAGGCATCACCACCCTACACAGAGAACAAGAACCTGGGTCAGGGAGGAAGATGCTCTTTGTCCGTGTATTTCTCTATGGACCTTGCACTGAGATAGTCCCAAACTGTCATGACCAGGTGTTTTGAGGGACACTGCTATCCCAGCCCATAGGAATCCAGGCAGAAGCACACATCACCCCACTGATAAAGTCCTGGGAGCCAGATACTCAGAGAGAGACGGGAGCAAGCTCTGGGTGCCAGGACAGAGGCAACAGGACTGAGACAAGTCCCCAACAAGGAAAATTCCAAAACTGAGCAATATGAGACAACATGAATGCAATAAAAAGGTGCATGGATACACGTGCTGCTTCGTTGTTACCATTTAACCTGGAAATTTCTATTCAATTCCTTTTTCAAAATATTGTATAATGCTGACTACTCTTCTAAAGTTATGACATATCTACCCTCATCCTTAGGCTGGCCATGCTCATGGACTCAGAACACAGGATACCCATCCTGGGCTTGAAATCCAGGCATCTGAAGGGGTTCACATCCGGAAGGCTCAGATGTTCTATGTGCCCCAAGAGGGTACCTGAGGAAGGCACACAGCTCAGCAGATCCTGAGGGGTGCTCGGCACAGCAAAGAGTTGACAGAAACACAACTTCCACTGTAAGGACAGCACAGAAAGCACACACATGGAGGCATCATGTCCATTCCCAGATTACCGAGGTAGCTGCAAACTCACTACTTTGGATAGACAAACAGGCCTCACTTGTAAAGCCTGCAGAGCTGCACACAGGCCCATGCATGCGGGCAGCCGGGGCACAGAAACTGGCGTGGCCAGCACAGCACGTCCGGGTGAAGAGGCCCTGCTGACGGCAGCAGGCCCAGCCCAGATTCACATCATCACTGCCTCCGCCACAAAGCCAGCTCTGAGCAGACACACAGGGCTGGCCCAGACTCAGGAGCATCTTCCACGCTAAATCCACGTGGGGAGAGCCCCTCCTACCCTGTTTCAGGTGAGGTGTGGAAGGAATAATTAGAAAATCAGAGTAATACCGACATGGCTTTGGTCTAGTTGCCCAGGAGAAAAAAATTAAAGCAATACCCAAGATTATTGAAGAAAGTCAGAACTATGAGCAACCCTGATGGGACTGGTCCAGGTTAAGAATGCACCTTCAAATGGGATGCAGGTTGATCCCTGGTCTGCGAACTTGATGATATACACTATGGGGCAAATAAAACCTATTTGCCACAACTAGACAGAAGCCTGTGGGCCACAACGAAACCCCACAAGCTGCCACAGCGAAGATCTCGCACGCCACAACCCAAAGAGCTAAAAATAAATACATAATTAGATACAATTTTAAAAAAGGGGGGGTAGGGGGGTGACCCTGAAAGAGGCCAAAGAGAGTAAGCCAATGCAGGATGCAGTCCGGTCATCAAAGTCTAGGTAGTCTTTGCACAACAGTGCGATACGGTGCACAGATGCGTGGTGTGAAATGTGCTCACTGTATAAGCGTGGTCCTAGAAAACATTCTACCTCTCAACTGATTGCTTTGGAGTAGAAAAAAAATGTGAAAAATAAATTTCTCTTTCTCCTCCCTTTCTCAGAATGCCATGAGGAAAGAAAGATAGTAGCGAAATTTAGGAGTATGACCCCACAATAACAGAGAAAACAATATAAACTTGTGCCCAGATGAGGAATACAATACAACCTCAGAGCAGAGATGGAGAAGGCACTGGCACCCCACTCCAGTACTCTTGCCTGGAAAATCCCATGGATGGAGGAGCCTGGTGGGCTGCAGCCCATGGGGTCCCTAAGAGTCAGACACGACGGAGCAACTTCACTTTCACTTTTCACTTTCATGCACTGGAAAAGGAAATGGCAACCCACTCCAGTGTTCTTGCCTGGAGAATCCCAGGGATGGAGGAGCCTGGTGGGCTGCTGTCTATGGGGTCACACAGAGTCGGACAAGACTGAAGTGACTTAGCAGCAGCAGCAGCAGTCAGAGCAGAGAAAGCACAGAAAGATGTGGTGACTCCAGGCACAGAAAGACATGGATAATAAATCAGACAGAACCCATTTTCCCTACACAACTCCAAAAAGCACGGGCTTCAGAGGCACTGGGAAGTGCAGTTGCTGTTCATCACTCAGGCTTCCCTGTCCTTGACCATCTCCCAGAGCTTGCCCAAACGCATGTCCATTGAGTCAGTGACACCATCCAACCATCTCGTCCTCTGTCATCCCCTTCTCCTCCTGCCTTCAATCTTTCCCAGTATCAGGGTCTTTTCTAAACAACATAAACTTATCCCCAGATGATGGAGTATAACACATTCTCAGAGCAAAGAAAGCACAGAAAGACATGGTGACTCCAGGCAGAGAAAGACATGCGTAATAAACCAAACAGAGCCCATTTTTCCAAAGAGGTTTGGGCTTCAGAGGCACTGGGCAGTGCAGTGGGTAACAGTAAATACATTTGCACAGCTGAAAAGAGGCATTGGTATGAAACTTCTATGTGGAATCACTGAATTCTCTAATCTCACTTCCCCACCTCTTTCATTCAAAGAGCACCTGCATTCAAGTCTACATCCCCCAAGAGGAGGCAAGAGAACTAGTGCAATGTAATAGGTAAGAATAAGGACCCTGGAACCACACTTCATGGTTCACAACTGATTTCATTCGAAATATAAGTAATTTGAATGGCATCACTGCCAGCTAGAACATAACAGAGTAGTGCCTTCAGATTTTTAAAGCAAGTTTAGAACTCCATCCCTAGGAACTTCAAATATGTAAGAATCCAAAAAATTCACCTTTTTTCTACGAGTAAGCAGACCCAGGCCAAGTTCAGTAACATATAGAGATTTAAAGCAGAAAAAATGTGTGATCATCTTTCTTGGTGAAGAAAAAAAAAAATTTTATAATACTAAACAACTATTTGTGATTATTTTTATTTTTTTCCACTTTATCTCCTTTATTGTATTTTAATTATACCTCTTTACAAAATTCATATGATTCTCTATACAGTACGGCATTTTTTACTTGTCATTGTTAAGTCAATATTATACCGTTTTATGTACAATGTATGAATCTTTAAAAAACATGTTTTTCTCATGCCTTTGGTACATTGTCTTAGATTTCTCTTTTATGTGTAAGCCCCATAAAACATTTACATTATCCTGTCTTAGCAATTAATACATTTTTATAGAAAATAAATTTTAAATATATGTTTATCCACACATCTACCATTTCTAGTACTCTTATTACTTCTTGCATATTTGATTTTCCCTTTAGGATTCTATCCCTCAGCCTAGATAACTTCCTTTAGCATTTCTTGTATTTTTAAAAAGCTGAACAAAATAGGAATAAAGGAGGTCTTTGTAAGCATACCACTACTACTACTGCTAAGTCACTTCAGTCGTGTCCGACTCTGTGTGACCCTATAGATGGCAGCCCACCAGGTTCCGCCGTCCCTGGAATTCTCCAGGCAAGAATACTGGAGTGGGTTGCCATTTCCTTCTCCAGTGCATGAAAGTGAAAAGTCAAAGTGAAATCACTCAGTTATCTCCGACTCTTAGCGACCCCATGGACTATAGCCCACCAGGCTCCTCCGTCCATGGGATTTTCCAGGCAAGAGTATTGGAGTGGGGTGCCATTGCCTTCTCCACTTTGTAAGCATGATAGTCATTTAACAACAAAACACACAAAAACAACATATTTGATGGTAAAATGTTACAAGCACTACATTTAAAATAAGAAACAGGGTAATGATGCTTGAATCATTACTTCTACTAAACACTGTACTATATTTACTAAGTAATACAGTAAGAAAAGAGAGTCTGATATCAATGAAGTAGAAAATAGCTTAAGAATTAAGAATATCAAACTTCCCTGGTAGTCCAGGGGTTGGGAGTCTCCCTGCCAATGCACGGAGATACAGGTGTGATCCCTGGGTCACAAAAATTCCACATACTGTGGACAACTAAGCTCGTGTGCCACAACTGATTCCAAACTCCAGAGCCCACAAGCCACAACTAGCGAGCCCATGTGCTGCTACTACTGAAGCCCACACGCCCTACAATTGACATAAAAATTAATGGTGAAAGATTGAATGCTTTCCTCCTAAAACTGAGCAGGCAAAGATGTCCACTGTCATGATTTTTCTGGAACATTTTACTGGCAGTTCTGACCAGTGAAGCAAAAGAGTAAGAAAGAAATACATGCTGAAAAGGAGGAGGTGAAAGTGTATGTAAAATACCAAAACACGCAGAAAAGAAATTGAAAAAAATCAACATTCATTAAGCCTTTCAAAGAAAACTTCCTCAGTCTAACAAAAAGCATCAAAAATAACAAGGAAGACTTCAGCTAACACTGCATTTAATGATCAAAGACTGAATTTTTCCTCTTAAGATTAAGGATAAGGCAAAAAGACCTATCCTCTCTATTTCTATACAGCATTGGACTATAAGATCTTGGAGGTGCAATAAGGCAAGAAAAAATAAAGATGAAGTACAGTTGGAAGGGAAGAAATCAAACTTTCTTCATTCATAGAAAACATCAAATATACAGAGTAAATTATAATATACAGAGAAAATCCAAAAGAATCTACAATAACACCATTATGCATATAAGTGAGCTGAGCATATTTGCAAAATACAAGTCAATATATAAAAATCAAGTATTTGATTCTATAAAAATATATTCCAATACTTAATTCCAATATACAAAATTAACAATTGGAACTTAAAATATCTTCCATAATGGTTTCTCAGGTGGCTTAGCAGTCAAGAATTTGCCTGTCAGTGAACAGATATTGGAGACACAAGTCCCATCCCTGGGTTGGGGAGATCCCCTGGAGGAAAACAGCAACCCACTCCAGTATTCTTGCCTGGAGAATTCCATGGGCACAGAGGCCTGGTGAGTTACAGTCCATAGAGTCCCAAAGAGCTAGACACCACTTAGGGACTAAAACAACATCATCCATAATACATATAAAAACAGAAAATATTGTGGTTCAGTTTAGTCACTCAGTCGTGTCCAACTTTTTGTGACCTCAGGGACCACAGCACATCAGGGCTCCCTGTCCATCACCAGCCCCTGGAATTTAGTCAAACTCATGTCCACTGAGTTGGTGATGCCATCCAGCCATCTCATCCTCTGTTGTCCCCTTCTCCTCCTGCCTTCAATCTTTCCCAGCATCAGAGTCTTTTCAAATGAGTCAGTTCTTTGCATCAGGTGGCCAAAGTATTGGAGTTTCAGTTTCAGCATCAGTCCTTCCAATGAACATTCATGACTGATCTCCTTTAGGATGGACTGGTTGGATCTCCTTGCAGTCCAAGACTCTCAAGAGTCTTCTCTAACACCACAGTTCAAAAGCATCAATTATTTGGTGCTCAGCTTTCTTTATAGTCCAACTCTCACATTCATACATGACTACTGGAAAAACCATAGCTTTGACTAGACAGACTTTTGTTGGCAAAGTAATGTCTATGCTTTTTAATATGCTTTCTAGGCTGGTCATAATTTTTCTTCCAAAGTAGGGAATTAATAAAATATGTGTAATATGTGTAAAATGAAAACTATAAAAATTTCTCAGAGAAATAAAAGTCTTAAATAAATGGACACATATACCATAATTCTATATTGAAGGACTTAATATTGTTAAAATTTCAATTCTATTGATCTTCAGTTTCAACACAATCCTGATTCAAATGCCAACAAGAAGTTTGTACAAAGTAACAAACTGACTCTAAAGTGTATATAGAGAATAATGTCAGCAAGATGGTTTCATAGGAGATTCCATTTTCTATCCCCACAATGAAAACAACAATTAGACATACAGATGTGAATAAAACAGTTCTGATAGAGTTCAGGAGTTCACTTAAGAAGCTGCATCAACACAGCAGTGCAAAGGAAAATGAGGGACAACTGTGGAGGAAACCAACAGCCAGCACAACCACTGGATCTACCCACAGCTCTCGCCACAGAGGGTCCAACAGGTTTAAAGGTCTAAGACTCCTGGTGCTGAGCCCCTCCACCCTCCCAAACAGGAGCCATGACAGCTAGTGCCTCCCTGGAACTCACCACAGCCATCATACATGCAGCAAAGCTAGCCCTGGTCCTGAAGCCAGTCATGCACATACCCCCAGCTCTGACCTCAGCAACTGAACTTGTGCCTGCGATCATCCACAGATTCTAACACAAGCCCTGCCCTTGCCACGATGCATACACCACTGCCCTGTGCATTCACCTACAGCCCCACAGCTAAGCCTGTGTACATTCTGGCACTAGCAATCATCAGTGCTGCTGCTGCTGCTGCTAAGTTGGTTTAGTCGTGTCTGACTCTGTGCGACCCTAGAGACGGCAGCCCACCAGGCTCCCCGTCCCTGGGATTCTCCAGGCAACAACACTGGAGTGGGTTGCCATTTCCTTCTCCAATTAATGAAAGTGAAAGTGAAATCGCTAAGTCGTGTCAAACTCCTAGCGACCCCATGGACTGCCCGCTACCAGGCTCCTCACTACCTTCCCTATTTTTGTATTGCTGAACCCAGAGACACTGCTGAGAACCATTACAGTTATGTTTCTATACTAACAGCGAAAAATCCCAAAGGGAAATTAAGGAAATATAAAATACAGGAATAGAATGAATCACAGAGGCAAAGACATACAGTAAAAACAGCAAAATATTGATTTATAATGAAAGTGAAAGTGAAATCGCTAAGTCGTGTCAAACTCCTAGCGACCCCATGGACTGCCCGCTACCAGGCTCCTCACTACCTTCCCTATTTTTGTATTGCTGAACCCAGAGACACTGCTGAGAACCATTACAGTTATGTTTCTATACTAACAGCGAAAAATCCCAAAGGGAAATTAAGGAAATATAAAATACAGGAATAGAATGAATCACAGAGGCAAAGACATACAGTAAAAACAGCAAAATATTGATTTAAAATGTAAAAAAAACACAAATAAGTAGAACTATAACTCACTTTCATGAATTGGAACACTAATACTGTTAAAATATTCATACTACAGAAACTGATATAAACAGTCAACCCAGTTCCTATCTAAATCCTATTAGGAT
>SJYC01005259.1:0-16300 GCA_006408675.1 Madoqua kirkii | reverse complement strand
GAAACGGGTGTTTACATCAAATGTAACCCCATGACTTGAGTCTATTTACTGTAGGCCTGGCTTACCCCAAGAGAGCAGGGAGAGATTATGATGGACAAGAGAAAGGAAAGTCTCTTTTTGTCATCCCAGAAAAGAGCAGAGTGGTTTAAAATCTCCTTGGCGGAGCAGTGTCACCCACCAAGGAAGTCCATCCATCACAGACAGAGGCATTGCCCCACATACCCAGCAGTTGGAGGTGTTGTGGAAGTCTGTGTAGGAATGTGCCCATGAGGTGAAAACATTGTCCCGAGTTGAAACGGAAGTTAAACTCAAAATCACGTTGATAAGGCCAAGCAGCAGGAGTTGATTGTGCGGCTTCATCTTGAAGGGGCTTGTCTGGGATCTTCTTTTCCTTCCTGAGGATGATCTTAGTATCTCAAGGGTCAGTGGGGTCCCTCTTCACAATCCACTCAGCAGTTTCCTGGTCTGCATGGTATGTTCTTCATCCTCATGTGGATCCAGGGAGTGACGTCTGCAACCTTAACTGCTGTAGGGCTGGTTAGAACAACAGTATATGGACCCTTCCAATCCGGGGCCAATGAGTCGTGTTTCCAGTCCTTGACCTACAACTGATCCCCAGGCACAAATTCGTGAATCTGTTCCCCAAGGGGGAATGGCACCGTTTCTTGTACAAACTTAGTTACCTGATTTATTACCTTACCCAGTTGTTCCATCTGCTGTGAAATCTCATCTCCCCTTAAGTAAGTAAGTAAAGACACTCAGTCATGTCTGACTCTTTGCGACCCCATGGACTGTAGCCTATCAGGCTCCTCCGTTCATGGAATTTTCCAGGCAAGAGTGCTGGAGTGGATTGCCATTTCCTTCTCCAGGGGATCTTCCCAACCCAGGAATCGAACCTGGGTCTCTCGCATTGCAGGCAGATGCTTACCTGAGGCAAATTTGTTGACAGCTGTTTTATTATGGGAAGGGGCCTCCCATACACAATTTCACACAGAGAATAGCCATGGGACTGTGGGGTCATCCTGAGTCTGAGCAGAGCCGTTGGAAACAAGCCCACCCAGGAACAATCAGTCTCTATGATCCTCTTGGAGAGTGTCTCTTTAAGTATCCAGTTAGTTCCTTCCACCATCGAAGAACTCTGGGGCCTATATACTGTATGTAATTTCCACTTGATGTTTAAAGTTTTGCTTACTTGTTATACTAAATCAGCTATGAAAGCCAGGCCATTGTCCGATCCAATGCTGGCAGGAAATCCAAATCTGGGAACTTCTCCCTAAGCAGGCACCGGGCTACTTTTGATGCTCTTTCAGTCTGGGTAGGAGAAGCTTATACCCATCCCGAGAACATACACACCATGACCAGCAGGTAATGATACTGTGGGTGAGGCTTCATTTCAGTGAAGTTCACTTCGAGGTGTTCAAAGGGCAGCGTGCCTTTTAGCTGAATCCCTGGAGGTTTCTATCTGTGCCAAGAGGCAGCATTGACCTGTGAGCAGGCAGTGCAGTGCTGAGATTTTGTCCTGCATAGGGAAGAGAGGTGGGGAAACAAGAAATATTTTTAAATTAGCTCTTCCAGTTTATTATGGCCTAGGTAGATCGCTAGGTGTGTTTGGTTTACCAGAGTGGGTGCCAGCTCCTTGGTACCAATAATTTGCCACTTGGCAATTCCCACCATCCCTTTTCCGTCTTGATGGCCCCTTCTGCTTTGGCTAGTTGGTTTTGGGCTTCAGTGTATTTTGGAGAATCCAGCGTTAGCTCAGGCAGCTCCGCCAATACGAGAGCTTTAATAGGGGCTTCACTTGTCACCCCCAAGCCCTCGGCTGCTTGTTTAGTGGTCTTATCTGCCAGTCTGTCCCCCAAGCCTGGGGGTTATCCTCTTTTTGATGTCCTCAGCAGTATATGACTGCAACCCTTTCTGGTTCCCAGGCAGCATCTAATAGGGTCTTAATTTCTTTCTTATTTTTAATATCTTTTCCACTAGCTGTCAAAAGACCTCTTTCCTTATACAAACCTTGTGTGCATGTAGTGTGGCAAAAATATACCTGGAGTCCGTGTAGGTGTTTGTCTTCTTACCTTTTGAGAGCTAGAAGGCCTGGATTACAGCATATAGTTTGGCCTGTTGAGCAGACCAGTTCTTCTGTAACTACTGCATATCCTGACAGTCACTGTCTTTGTTTCACCAGGCTGGTGCCATTGGTGTAAAGGACCAAATCTGGGTCTGGGATTGGCTGGTCTCTCAAGTCAGGTCTGCTGGCATATTTCCTTGCAATCATGTGAGAGCCCACCTTCTCCCAAAGGAGAGTAGCCGGATTCAGGGCCTGACAAGGCTCAGTAGTAACATGGGGGTTCTCACATAATAGTCCCTGGTATTGAGTAATCCAGGATGTTGACAGCCATTTATGGGGTTCCCCTCACAGGAGAGTGTTGACCTCGTGCAGGACTTTTACAATAAAATCTTGGCCCAAAGTCACCTTGGTTGCCTGCTGGACCAGTAAGGCAACTACAACAACTGTCCATAAGCATCCCAACCACCCAGTGGCAACACTGTCCAGTGGTTTCGGGAGATGAGCCATGAGTCTGTCCCATGTCCCCATAGTCTGGGACAACACTCCCATAGCCACCTTGTCCTTTTCAGTGGGTTTCCCTGGTGGCTCAGAGGTTAAAGTGTCTGCCTGGAATGCAGGAGACCTGGCTTTGATCCCTGCGTCGGGAAGATCCCCCTGGAGAAGGAAATGGCAACCCACTCCAATACTCTTGCCTGGAGAATCCCATGGAGGGAGGAGCCTGGTGGGCTACAGTCCATGGGGTCGCAAAGAGTCGGACACGACTGAGCGATTTCACTCACTTAAAGAATTATCAGTTTAGCAAGGTCTGAAAGGCCCAAGGCAGTGCTGACATAATTGTTCTGGGTTTGAGTTCTATTACCAGTGGGACTTGTTTTGCAAGCCTGGGGGTATTGCCTTCCGCCCAAACCTCAGGGAATTATTGAGTTAACTCTCTCAACTGTGTAGCCTGCCCAGGTTTCCCTTCTGGGAGATCATGCAACCTCCATTCATCTTGAGGAGTTACCGAGGAAGAATAAGTAGGCGGTTGAGCCCACTCGAAGAATGGGTCTTTCATGGGGGGAAAGGCCACTTGTGCCCCCAAGTTAGATAGCAAGTCTCTTCCCAACAAAGGTATTGGGCATTTAGGGATGTATAAAAATTCATGAGTCACTTGGTGTCCCCCATCTGACATTTTTGGGGTAGGCTTAATATACAAAGGCTGCATTTACCACCATTTGAGACCCAGCAGCCTCTGGATCTATTAGTGTATAAAGTTTGTAGGCCTGACACAGTCTTTCATAGAACTCAAAGGGTGATTTGGTTTCCCTTTGAATCACTTCAGAGGGTTTTTCCATACTCATAGATTTTCAGGCCCTCCTCTTAAGGCCTTGTAAACTAGCCCACTGATATCTCTCCAGGTGGCCCCTCCCTTTGTCTGTGTTACAGTCCAATTGGGCCTCTAACCAGGGGTGGCTAGTTCTGCCCACCACTGCCGGTTTGCAGTACCCTCAGGTGACATTTCTCTTAACCATTTTCTGGCCTCAGTTAGGATCCTGAGTCTTTTCTCAGTGCTGAAAAGGGAGACTAGCAGTTGGATTATGTCATCCCATGTAGGGTGATGGGTTCAAAAAATGGTCGCCATTAGCCTAATCATGGCTTGTGGCTCCCCCACGTATGGTGGAGTGTATCTCTGCCAGTTTAATATATCCATAGAGGAAAATGGCTGGTAATAATAGGCTACAGGGGGCTGATGGTACTGCCCACATGCGTCCTGAACTGGAGGCTGTGGTAGCTCTCTGAGGGACATCTGTAGTGGAATTCTTTCCCCTGTTCCGTGGTGGAGCGCAGCCTTTGTCTAATTCCTGTGTTATTCCCCTTTCCCATCACCACTCACCAGGAGAGGTGGATACAATCTAGGAGGTCCAGCTGAGGTGGAATTCTGGGGTGTTGACCAGAGGTCTCCATTGCTGGGGTCGGAACCTGCTGAAACGGCAGCTCTACAATCTCTGGGAGAGCTGGTGAAGAGCAGCGGCTGCTGCAGGAACTTCAGTTGGCCCTGGATCGGGCGTTAAGGCAGCTTCTGATCCTGGTAGAGCACTGGGAAGCAGCTGTGTCATTATCCAGTATAGGGGAGGGGTCAGGTCATCCCTGTCCAAATCCTGTAGAATTTCTTTTTTTATTATCAGTCAATTTTTGTGCTATTAATATTTTTCCCTTTCCCTTCTGGATACAGAAGCTTGTCCAAGTAGGAGGGTGTTGAGCTAACCCTAGCCATGAGTCAATATATAGATATTGATCTGGGTGTCCTGACTCTCCTGTGACTACTGTATAAACTGCTTTCACTAATTTTAAGTTCATGGTGTCCTCTAGTGGCCATCTTACTTCCATAGGGGGCCATTCGACCTCACAGAGTATGTGGGGGTGGTTAGGCATGATCTTCACCCCACAGTCTCCTCCAAATCCCTTCTTTAAATTTTTAATCATGCATTCCAATAGGGTTGCCTTAGGTTCACTGCCCCCCATCTTGCTTGCCTTCTCAGACCTTCTTAAACTTTTCCTTTTCTTTTTCTCTACGAAGTTCTCAGTACCCTATGTACTTCTGATATTTCCACTCAGTGAAACATTTAGATTGCCATTCCACCTCTTTCCTAATCAGGGTGAGAAGAGCCTTACCTGCCAGACTCAGAGGGAAAAGGGGAATCAGCGTGTCTTCACCTGTTAGTCAGCACGGCCAAACCAGAACACCACGTGGTCCAAGACTGTTCCTCCCTTAACTTTTAAAGTCCATTCTGCCTTGGTGGGCTTGATCAGGTGTGGATGAAAACACAAATGGGTTAAATATCCCACATCCCAGGCCATCTCAGGAAAAGCCAATTTGTACTCACGTATCCCCCTCCTTCTAGCCTGACAATTCTGAGGGGGTCAAGAATTTCACAGCAGATGGGACACCTCCTTGGGGAGGGCAGAATACGAGCACAGAAAGACAAAGTTTCTTCTCCTGAAAATCTCCTGGCAATTGCTTGGTAATAATTTTCCCCAAGATGGCATGGACACCACCTCCTAAATGACCTTCACAAATTTCCTTCCTAAGCCCTAACATGCTCGTCAACTTGTATACCAAGCAAATGGTGCCACTTGCCTATTCCAGACTCGTGTGGGTCCTTCTAGTCCCTTCCAGGAGGGTGATCAGGACCCCTCTTCCACCCTGCTGGGTGGGTTCCTCCTCACCTGAGCTCTCAGCTCCCCTGCTGCCATCCACTATCTGCTAAAGTGAAAAGTCCAGGCATTGAGAAGCTGAATCCTTCCAGAAGGGCAAGGCATCTTCCCCCCTCTAGAAGATTCAAGCTGCAAGGCCTCGGAGTAGTCCCAGATGGGACTTGTCTCTTCAAAGTGAGGAGTTTCCTGGCCAATGCACCAAATGTTGTAGCCACATGTTCCGGGAAATAAATTCATTCAGAAGGACAATGCAGATAGTGGAGTGCAGTTTATTACACCGGCGGGCCCAAGGCAGAGTCTACTCTTAGTCAAGGACCCTGGCTGGTTTTTGTGAAAACCTTATATACCCTAAATGTACGTGCTCAAACCCACCTCCCCAAATTATCTGAAACTAGTCTGAACAAAGGAAGAGAAAGATACAATCAAAGTTAACCCATGATTCGTGTGCCTTAAGCCTAGGTAGTTAACAGTGGACAATTAACAATAGGCCTGTGGTCATACCCCAATAAGCATAACAGAATTTATGATTCTATTTGGTTACACAGAGAATTAGGATATTCTTGTGGTGATGGAGAGTCTAGGTGTGAGCCCTGGGGCTCTTCCATGGTGGGTGGGGTATGAGGTTCTGGTTTTCCAGTTGGTATGTCATTTCCACAATACTGGGCATACAGCTCAAAGTCCGCAGTCTGGCCCAAGATGGAGTCCAGCTTTCAAGATGGAGCCTGTTCTGTTTCCTCCTTCACTAGTAAAGTAATGCTCGAAATTCTCCAAGCCAGACTTCAATAATGCATGAACCATGAAATTCCAGATGTTCAAGCTGGATTTAGAAAAGGCAGAGGAACCAGAGATCAAACTGCTAACATCCACTGGATCACTGAAAAACCAAAAGAACTCCAAGAGAGAGTTAGTTTTCTATTACTCAAGAGGAAGCAATAGAAAAACATCTATTTCTGCTTTATGGATTATGCCAAAGACTTTGACTGTGTGGATTGCCAGGGTCCAGCCCTAGCAGGATCCAGGAGAAGCTGAAGGAGAAACGGCATTGGTGAATGAATGAGAGAGGAACAGAGGAAAGAGGCTGATATTCCTTTGTTCACACAGAAAGCCAATAAAGCCCCAAGGCAGGGAGCTTGCTCTGTTCATGGAGGCCACAGGTATCCTCCCGGTCTCCTGAGGGAGTGAAGACACAGAACATCTTCCCGTTCAGGTCTTAGAAACCCAGGCAGATAAATGACACAGAGAGCCTCTACGCTCCAAGGGATCAACCTGAAAAAGAGAGTAAGCGAGAGAAATAAAGAAAAACAAGACACAGGGTGACCAAGCTTCTTCAGTGAGCAAGGCCCGTTACTTTATTTTCAAAAGGGACTTTTATACCTTAACTTATACATAGAGGGAAATGGAAGATACAAAGTCATACAGAGTCAGACCAAACATTCTAACAGTTTTGCCCTTATTGAAACCAGGATTTTTTTCTGCATAATTTCCCCACAAATGATGTTGTGTACATTATCTTCTGGCCTTGGAGGCCTGTGAACATTTTATGACCCTCTTTTGATAAAGGCTGCTCAACCAGAAAACTTATTTTCCCTCAAAGTGTTTTTTCTTTATATTTCTAATCTATGTCAGCCTCAGAAAATGCTAAACAGAGTTACATTTCTCATAGAGCAAAGGTGCAGTGAGTTACAAGAAAGAGCCAATTAGCTCAAAGGTCTGATGTGGTTAATTTCAAGGCTACACTTGTTTCTCTTACAGTCCAACTATGTTAACTAATGTACTCCCAGGTGCACAGTGGATAAGAGATATGGGAACTTAGCAACAAATATTGGCCCAATAATGAAATCCACCAGCACTACTCTAATAGCTTTTAACTCTTTGCAAAGCTCTATGTTTTAGGCTTCCCGTGCCTCTCACAGCTGGGAGGCTGTGAACAATCATATGCATAGCTGCAAGAGTCTGGATAAACCTGCCAAGTAAGCTAGAATGCTAACAGGGGGGGTTGATTTGAAATATTCCTCTCATGTCCAGGAGACTTATTAGCTAGAGCCCTAAGTTGATTTTCTCCAGAGAAAGGTGGTCGGGAATAGCCCTTTGTTAATGTCAGGAGAGTTGGTGAAAGGCACAAAATAGTAAGACAGACTGATTCTGGCTTTGGGGTAGATGCGCGAGCAGGTCTAGGGAGCCCCGTCGAGTCCTGAAGCCTCGCTTAACAGTTCTCTTCCACATGACCTTGTCATGGGTGGGATCTCCCATGCTGGCTCCCAGTAGTGGATCATCACAGATGTGGAAAATTCTGAAAGAAATGGGAATACCAGACCACATTACCTGCCTCTTGAGAAATGTGTATGCAGATCAGGAAGCAACAATTAGAACTGGATATGGAACAATAGACTGGTTCCAAATTGGGAAAAGAGTATGTCAAGGCTATATATTGTCAATAATGTCACCCTGCTTACTTAAGTTATATGCAGAGTACATCATGACAAATGTTGGGCTGGATGAAGCACAAGCTGGAATCAAGATTGCTGGGAGAAATATCAATAACCTCAGATATGCAGATGACACCACCCTTATGGCAGAAAGTGAAGAGAAATTAAAAAGCCCCTTGACGAAAGTGAAAGTGGAGAGTGAAAAAGTTGGCCTAAAGCTCAACATTCAGAAAACGAAGATCATGGCATCTGGTCCCATCACTTCATGGGAAATAGATGGGGAAACAGTGGAAACAGTGTCAGACTTTATTTTTCTAGGCTCCAAAATCACTACAGATGGTGACTGCAGCCATGAAACTAAAAGACGCTTACTCCTTGGAAGAAAAGTTATGACCAACCTAGATAGCATATTCAAAAGCAGAGACATTACTTTGCCGACTAAGGTCCATCTAGTCAAGGCTATGGTTTTTTCAGTAGTCATGTATGGATGTGAGAGTTGGACTGTGAAGAAAGCTGAGCGCCAAAGAATTGATGCTTTTGAACTGTGGTGTTGGAGAAGACTCTTGAGAGTCCCTTGGACTGCAAGGAGATCCAACCAGTCCATTCTAAAGGAGATCAGTCCTGGGTGTTCTTTGAAAGGACTGATGCTAAAGCTGAAACTCCAGTACTTTGGCCACCTCATGCAAAGAGTTGACTCACTAGAAAAGACTCTGATGCTGGGAGAATTTGGGGTCAGGAGGAGAAGGATACAACAGAGGATGAAATGGCTGGATAGACATATGTTTGAGTGAACTCCAGGAGTTAGTGATGGACAGGGAGGCCTGGCGTGCTGCGATTCATGGTGTCGCAGAGTCGGACATGACTGAGCGACTGAACTGAACTGATAGGCTTTTGTTACTCCTATGAAACGGGTGTTTACATCAAATGTAACCCCATGACTTGAGTCTATTTACTGTAGGCCTGGCTTACCCCAAGAGAGCAGGGAGAGATTATGATGGACAAGAGAAAGGAAAGTCTCTTTTTGTCATCCCAGAAAAGAGCAGAGTGGTTTAAAATCTCCTTGGCGGAGCAGTGTCACCCACCAAGGAAGTCCATCCATCACAGACAGAGGCATTGCCCCACATACCCAGCAGTTGGAGGTGTTGTGGAAGTCTGTGTAGGAATGTGCCCATGAGGTGAAAACATTGTCCCGAGTTGAAACGGAAGTTAAACTCAAAATCACGTTGATAAGGCCAAGCAGCAGGAGTTGATTGTGCGGCTTCATCTTGAAGGGGCTTGTCTGGGATCTTCTTTTCCTTCCTGAGGATGATCTTAGTATCTCAAGGGTCAGTGGGGTCCCTCTTCACAATCCACTCAGCAGTTTCCTGGTCTGCATGGTATGTTCTTCATCCTCATGTGGATCCAGGGAGTGACGTCTGCAACCTTAACTGCTGTAGGGCTGGTTAGAACAACAGTATATGGACCCTTCCAATCCGGGGCCAATGAGTCGTGTTTCCAGTCCTTGACCTACAACTGATCCCCAGGCACAAATTCGTGAATCTGTTCCCCAAGGGGGAATGGCACCGTTTCTTGTACAAACTTAGTTACCTGATTTATTACCTTACCCAGTTGTTCCATCTGCTGTGAAATCTCATCTCCCCTTAAGTAAGTAAGTAAAGACACTCAGTCATGTCTGACTCTTTGCGACCCCATGGACTGTAGCCTATCAGGCTCCTCCGTTCATGGAATTTTCCAGGCAAGAGTGCTGGAGTGGATTGCCATTTCCTTCTCCAGGGGATCTTCCCAACCCAGGAATCGAACCTGGGTCTCTCGCATTGCAGGCAGATGCTTACCTGAGGCAAATTTGTTGACAGCTGTTTTATTATGGGAAGGGGCCTCCCATACACAATTTCACACAGAGAATAGCCATGGGACTGTGGGGTCATCCTGAGTCTGAGCAGAGCCGTTGGAAACAAGCCCACCCAGGAACAATCAGTCTCTATGATCCTCTTGGAGAGTGTCTCTTTAAGTATCCAGTTAGTTCCTTCCACCATCGAAGAACTCTGGGGCCTATATACTGTATGTAATTTCCACTTGATGTTTAAAGTTTTGCTTACTTGTTATACTGAATCAGCTATGAAAGCCAGGCCATTGTCCGATCCAATGCTGGCAGGAAATCCAAATCTGGGAACTTCTCCCTAAGCAGGCACCGGGCTACTTTTGATGCTCTTTCAGTCTGGGTAGGAGAAGCTTATACCCATCCCGAGAACATACACACCATGACCAGCAGGTAATGATACTGTGGGTGAGGCTTCATTTCAGTGAAGTTCACTTCGAGGTGTTCAAAGGGCAGCGTGCCTTTTAGCTGAATCCCTGGAGGTTTCTATCTGTGCCAAGAGGCAGCATTGACCTGTGAGCAGGCAGTGCAGTGCTGAGATTTTGTCCTGCATAGGGAAGAGAGGTGGGGAAACAAGAAATATTTTTAAATTAGCTCTTCCAGTTTATTATGGCCTAGGTAGATCGCTAGGTGTGTTTGGTTTACCAGAGTGGGTGCCAGCTCCTTGGTACCAATAATTTGCCACTTGGCAATTCCCACCATCCCTTTTCCGTCTTGATGGCCCCTTCTGCTTTGGCTAGTTGGTTTTGGGCTTCAGTGTATTTTGGAGAATCCAGCGTTAGCTCAGGCAGCTCCGCCAATACGAGAGCTTTAATAGGGGCTTCACTTGTCACCCCCAAGCCCTCGGCTGCTTGTTTAGTGGTCTTATCTGCCAGTCTGTCCCCCAAGCCTGGGGGTTATCCTCTTTTTGATGTCCTCAGCAGTATATGACTGCAACCCTTTCTGGTTCCCAGGCAGCATCTAATAGGGTCTTAATTTCTTTCTTATTTTTAATATCTTTTCCACTAGCTGTCAAAAGACCTCTTTCCTTATACAAACCTTGTGTGCATGTAGTGTGGCAAAAATATACCTGGAGTCCGTGTAGGTGTTTGTCTTCTTACCTTTTGAGAGCTAGAAGGCCTGGATTACAGCATATAGTTTGGCCTGTTGAGCAGACCAGTTCTTCTGTAACTACTGCATATCCTGACAGTCACTGTCTTTGTTTCACCAGGCTGGTGCCATTGGTGTAAAGGACCAAATCTGGGTCTGGGATTGGCTGGTCTCTCAAGTCAGGTCTGCTGGCATATTTCCTTGCAATCATGTGAGAGCCCACCTTCTCCCAAAGGAGAGTAGCCGGATTCAGGGCCTGACAAGGCTCAGTAGTAACATGGGGGTTCTCACATAATAGTCCCTGGTATTGAGTAATCCAGGATGTTGACAGCCATTTATGGGGTTCCCCTCACAGGAGAGTGTTGACCTCATGCAGGACTTTTACAATAAAATCTTGGCCCAAAGTCACCTTGGTTGCCTGCTGGACCAGTAAGGCAACTACAACAACTGTCCATAAGCATCCCAACCACCCAGTGGCAACACTGTCCAGTGGTTTCGGGAGATGAGCCATGAGTCTGTCCCATGTCCCCATAGTCTGGGACAACACTCCCATAGCCACCTTGTCCTTTTCAGTGGGTTTCCCTGGTGGCTCAGAGGTTAAAGTGTCTGCCTGGAATGCAGGAGACCTGGCTTTGATCCCTGCGTCGGGAAGATCCCCCTGGAGAAGGAAATGGCAACCCACTCCAGTACTCTTGCCTGGAGAATCCCATGGAGGGAGGAGCCTGGTGGGCTACAGTCCATGGGGTCGCAAAGAGTCGGACACGACTGAGCGATTTCACTCACTTAAAGAATTATCAGTTTAGCAAGGTCTGAAAGGCCCAAGGCAGTGCTGACATAATTGTTCTGGGTTTGAGTTCTATTACCAGTGGGACTTGTTTTGCAAGCCTGGGGGTATTGCCTTCCGCCCAAACCTCAGGGAATTATTGAGTTAACTCTCTCAACTGTGTAGCCTGCCCAGGTTTCCCTTCTGGGAGATCATGCAACCTCCATTCATCTTGAGGAGTTACCGAGGAAGAATAAGTAGGTGGTTGAGCCCACTCGAAGAATGGGTCTTTCATGGGGGGAAAGGCCACTTGTGCCCCCAAGTTAGATAGCAAGTCTCTTCCCAACAAAGGTATTGGGCATTTAGGGATGTATAAAAATTCATGAGTCACTTGGTGTCCCCCATCTGACATTTTTGGGGTAGGCTTAATATACAAAGGCTGCATTTACCACCATTTGAGACCCAGCAGCCTCTGGATCTATTAGTGTATAAAGTTTGTAGGCCTGACACAGTCTTTCATAGAACTCAAAGGGTGATTTGGTTTCCCTTTGAATCACTTCAGAGGGTTTTTCCATACTCATAGATTTTCAGGCCCTCCTCTTAAGGCCTTGTAAACTAGCCCACTGATATCTCTCCAGGTGGCCCCTCCCTTTGTCTGTGTTACAGTCCAATTGGGCCTCTAACCAGGGGTGGCTAGTTCTGCCCACCACTGCCGGTTTGCAGTACCCTCAGGTGACATTTCTCTTAACCATTTTCTGGCCTCAGTTAGGATCCTGAGTCTTTTCTCAGTGCTGAAAAGGGAGACTAGCAGTTGGATTATGTCATCCCATGTAGGGTGATGGGTTCAAAAAATGGTCGCCATTAGCCTAATCATGGCTTGTGGCTCCCCCACGTATGGTGGAGTGTATCTCTGCCAGTTTAATATATCCATAGAGGAAAATGGCTGGTAATAATAGGCTACAGGGGGCTGATGGTACTGCCCACATGCGTCCTGAACTGGAGGCTGTGGTAGCTCTCTGAGGGACATCTGTAGTGGAATTCTTTCCCCTGTTCCGTGGTGGAGCGCAGCCTTTGTCTAATTCCTGTGTTATTCCCCTTTCCCATCACCACTCACCAGGAGAGGTGGATACAATCTAGGAGGTCCAGCTGAGGTGGAATTCTGGGGTGTTGACCAGAGGTCTCCATTGCTGGGGTCGGAACCTGCTGAAACGGCAGCTCTACAATCTCTGGGAGAGCTGGTGAAGAGCAGCGGCTGCTGCAGGAACTTCAGTTGGCCCTGGATCGGGCGTTAAGGCAGCTTCTGATCCTGGTAGAGCACTGGGAAGCAGCTGTATCATTATCCAGTATAGGGGAGGGGTCAGGTCATCCCTGTCCAAATCCTGTAGAATTTCTTTTTTTATTATCAGTCAATTTTTGTGCTATTAATATTTTTCCCTTTCCCTTCTGGATACAGAAGCTTGTCCAAGTAGGAGGGTGTTGAGCTAACCCTAGCCATGAGTCAATATATAGATATTGATCTGGGTGTCCTGACTCTCCTGTGACTACTGTATAAACTGCTTTCACTAATTTTAAGTTCATGGTGTCCTCTAGTGGCCATCTTACTTCCATAGGGGGCCATTCGACCTCACAGAGTATGTGGGGGTGGTTAGGCATGATCTTCACCCCACAGTCTCCTCCAAATCCCTTCTTTAAATTTTTAATCATGCATTCCAATAGGGTTGCCTTAGGTTCACTGCCCCCCATCTTGCTTGCCTTCTCAGACCTTCTTAAACTTTTCCTTTTCTTTTTCTCTACGAAGTTCTCAGTACCCTATGTACTTCTGATATTTCCACTCAGTGAAACATTTAGATTGCCATTCCACCTCTTTCCTAATCAGGGTGAGAAGAGCCTTACCTGCCAGACTCAGAGGGAAAAGGGGAATCAGCGTGTCTTCACCTGTTAGTCAGCACGGCCAAACCAGAACACCACGTGGTCCAAGACTGTTCCTCCCTTAACTTTTAAAGTCCATTCTGCCTTGGTGGGCTTGATCAGGTGTGGATGAAAACACAAATGGGTTAAATATCCCACATCCCAGGCCATCTCAGGAAAAGCCAATTTGTACTCACGTATCCCCCTCCTTCTAGCCTGACAATTCTGAGGGGGTCAAGAATTTCACAGCAGATGGGACACCTCCTTGGGGAGGGCAGAATACGAGCACAGAAAGACAAAGTTTCTTCTCCTGAAAATCTCCTGGCAATTGCTTGGTAATAATTTTCCCCAAGATGGCATGGACACCACCTCCTAAATGACCTTCACAAATTTCCTTCCTAAGCCCTAACATGCTCGTCAACTTGTATACCAAGCAAATGGTGCCACTTGCCTATTCCAGACTCGTGTGGGTCCTTCTAGTCCCTTCCAGGAGGGTGATCAGGACCCCTCTTCCACCCTGCTGGGTGGGTTCCTCCTCACCTGAGCTCTCAGCTCCCCTGCTGCCATCCACTATCTGCTAAAGTGAAAAGTCCAGGCATTGAGAAGCTGAATCCTTCCAGAAGGGCAAGGCATCTTCCCCCCTCTAGAAGATTCAAGCTGCAAGGCCTCGGAGTAGTCCCAGATGGGACTTGTCTCTTCAAAGTGAGGAGTTTCCTGGCCAATGCACCAAATGTTGTAGCCACATGTTCCGGGAAATAAATTCATTCAGAAGGACAATGCAGATAGTGGAGTGCAGTTTATTACACCGGCGGGCCCAAGGCAGAGTCTACTCTTAGTCAAGGACCCTGGCTGGTTTTTGTGAAAACCTTATATACCCTAAATGTACGTGCTCAAACCCACCTCCCCAAATTCTCTGAAACTAGTCTGAACAAAGGAAAAGAAAGATACAATCAAAGTTAACCCATGATTCGTGTGCCTTAAGCCTAGGTAGTTAACAGTGGACAATTAACAATAGGCCTGTGGTCATACCCCAATAAGCATAACAGAATTTATGATTCTATTTGGTTACACAGAGAATTAGGATATTCTTGTGGTGATGGAGAGTCTAGGTGTGAGCCCTGGGGCTCTTCCATGGTGGGTGGGGTATGAGGTTCTGGTTTTCCAGTTGGTATGTCATTTCCACAATACTGGGCATACAGCTCAAAGTCCGCAGTCTGGCCCAAGATGGAGTCCAGCTTTCAAGATGGAGCCTGTTCTGTTTCCTCCTTCACTAGTAAAGTAATGCTCGAAATTCTCCAAGCCAGACTTCAATAATGCATGAACCATGAAATTCCAGATGTTCAAGCTGGATTTAGAAAAGGCAGAGGAACCAGAGATCAAACTGCTAACATCCACTGGATCACTGAAAAACCAAAAGAACTCCAAGAGAGAGTTAGTTTTCTATTACTCAAGAGGAAGCAATAGAAAAACATCTATTTCTGCTTTATGGATTATGCCAAAGACTTTGACTGTGTGGATTGCCAGGGTCCAGCCCTAGCAGGATCCAGGAGAAGCTGAAGGAGAAACGGCATTGGTGAATGAATGAGAGAGGAACAGAGGAAAGAGGCTGAAGAGGAAGCAATAGAAAAACATCTATTTCTGCTTTATGGATTATGCCAAAGACTTTGACTGTGTGGATTGCCAGGGTCCAGCCCTAGCAGGATCCAGGAGAAGCTGAAGGAGAAACGGCATTGGTGAATGAATGAGAGAGGAACAGAGGAAAGAGGCTGATATTCCTTTGTTCACACAGAAAGCCAATAAAGCCCCAAGGCAGGGAGCTTGCTCTGTTCATGGAGGCCACAGGTATCCTCCCGGTCTCCTGAGGGAGTGAAGACACAGAACATCTTCCCGTTCAGGTCTTAGAAACCCAGGCAGATAAATGACACAGAGAGCCTCTACGCTCCAAGGGATCAACCTGAAAAAGAGAGTAAGCGAGAGAAATAAAGAAAAACAAGACACAGGGTGACCAAGCTTCTTCAGTGAGCAAGGCCCGTTACTTTATTTTCAAAAGGGACTTTTATACCTTAACTTATACATAGAGGGAAATGGAAGATACAAAGTCATACAGAGTCAGACCAAACATTCTAACAGTTTTGCCCTTATTGAAACCAGGATTTTTTTCTGCATAATTTCCCCACAAATGATGTTGTGTACATTATCTTCTGGCCTTGGAGGCCTGTGAACATTTTATGACCCTCTTTTGATAAAGGCTGCTCAACCAGAAAACTTATTTTCCCTCAAAGTGTTTTTTCTTTATATTTCTAATCTATGTCAGCCTCAGAAAATGCTAAACAGAGTTACATTTCTCATAGAGCAAAGGTGCAGTGAGTTACAAGAAAGAGCCAATTAGCTCAAAGGTCTGATGTGGTTAATTTCAAGGCTACACTTGTTTCTCTTACAGTCCAACTATGTTAACTAATGTACTCCCAGGTGCACAGTGGATAAGAGATATGGGAACTTAGCAACAAATATTGGCCCAATAATGAAATCCACCAGCACTACTCTAATAGCTTTTAACTCTTTGCAAAGCTCTATGTTTTAGGCTTCCCGTGCCTCTCACAGCTGGGAGGCTGTGAACAATCATATGCATAGCTGCAAGAGTCTGGATAAACCTGCCAAGTAAGCTAGAATGCTAACAGGGGGGGTTGATTTGAAATATTCCTCTCATGTCCAGGAGACTTATTAGCTAGAGCCCTAAGTTGATTTTCTCCAGAGAAAGGTGGTCGGGAATAGCCCTTTGTTAATGTCAGGAGAGTTGGTGAAAGGCACAAAATAGTAAGACAGACTGATTCTGGCTTTGGGGTAGATGCGCGAGCAGGTCTAGGGAGCCCCGTCGAGTCCTGAAGCCTCGCTTAACAGTTCTCTTCCACATGACCTTGTCATGGGTGGGATCTCCCATGCTGGCTCCCAGTAGTGGATCATCACAGATGTGGAAAATT
>SJYC01005257.1:0-52837 GCA_006408675.1 Madoqua kirkii | reverse complement strand
TTCAGTTTTAAGCCAGCTTTCTCACTCTCCTCTTTCACCTTCATCAAGAGGCTCTTTAATTCCTCTTCACTTTCTGCCATTAGTGATAACATCTGCATATCTAAGATTGTTATTTCTCCCCGCAATTTTAAATGCTGAGTAGCATTCAACTGTAGGAATGTGGCAAGCTTTGTGTATCTATTCACTGGCTGAAGGACAGTTTTGATAAACAGAGCTGAATAAAGCTGCAAGAAACATCAGTGGGCAGGATTTTTATTTGAACTTATTTAAATTTTCATTTCTTTTGAGTGTAAACCTAAAGAGCAGATTTCTGGATCATGTGATAACTGTAATACCAATTATATAAGAATAAAATACCTTGAAAAATCCTGTAGTGATTTTCACTGCTGCTGTTGCTGCTGCCAAGTCGCTTCATTCATGTCCAATTCTGTGCAACCCCATAGAAGGCAGCCCACCAAGCTCCCCCGTCTCTGGGATGCTCCAGGCAAGAATACTGGAGTGGATTGCCATTTCCTTCTCCAATGCATAAAGTGAAAAGTCAAAGTGAAGTCACTCAGTTGTGTCTGACTCTTAGCGACCTCATGGACTCCTTCGACCATGGGATTTTCCAGGCAAGAGTACTGGAGTGGGGTGCGATTAACTAACTGCCATTTGTAAGAGAAAAATTACACTTTTATTTGGTTGAAAATTCCCTTTGAATAGTCTATTCATTTATTTAATGTTATTTGCACCTCACAAAAATTTTAGAGCTTTTTAAAAAAATATTCATTAACAAATATTAAGTGAGAGACACATTTGTATGTTGCAATAAAAGTGGGCATGGAGACTTACTGTCAAAAACTATAAACAAAGTTAAAATGAAGCTGGATGATATCATTAAGTAAGTGAACATACTTAAGAAAGGAAAGACACTGAAAGAGGATGCTCTCTGCTATAGGATACAACCCTAAAAATCTTGTAACAGGAGGGAAAGGGGCAGGGCACAACTTTTGAAAGAATGACATAGCCCAAGGACACTCTTAGCGACCTCATGGACTCCTTCGACCATGGGATTTTCCAGGCAAGAGTACTGGAGTGGGGTGCGATTAACTAACTGCCATTTGTAAGAGAAAAATTACACTTTTATTTGGTTGAAAATTCCCTTTGAATAGTCTATTCATTTATTTAATGTTATTTGCACCTCACAAAAATTTTAGAGCTTTTTAAAAAAATATTCATTAACAAATATTAAGTGAGAGACACATTTGTATGTTGCAATAAAAGTGGGCATGGAGACTTACTGTCAAAAACTATAAACAAAGTTAAAATGAAGCTGGATGATATCATTAAGTAAGTGAACATACTTAAGAAAGGAAAGACACTGAAAGAGGATGCTCTCTGCTATAGGATACAACCCTAAAAATCTTGTAACAGGAGGGAAAGGGGCAGGGCACAACTTTTGAAAGAATGACATAGCCCAAGGACACAACATAAAACCTACTGGAATCAAATGGAACCAAGATGGCAGACAAGATTAGACCTTGGTCCTCAATCAACAAGTGAAATGACACAACCAGAGGTGCCATGACAGTGCCATGACACTAGTAAAAGACCAAGGAGTGGGCAGCAGCTCAAATCCTGGAAATCTCTGCCCGTTCCCAAAAACTGTTGGAATAATCCTTGCACTCATTAGCATATGAAATTATCCAGCAAAAAAAAAACACCATGCCAAATTTCAGGGTGGCATTTGCCCTCTAAAGCATCTGCCAAAAATGCAAGAGACCTGGGTTCTATCCCTGGGTCGGGAAGATCCCTGGAGAAGGAAATGGAAACCCACTCCAGTATTCTTGCTTGGAGAATCCCATGGACAGAGGAGCCTGGTGGGCTACAGTCCACCGGGTCACAAAGAGTCAGACACGACTGAGCGACTTCACTTTCACTTTTCGCCCTTTTTGATGGCCCACACTGTGTCTGTAGAGTATGCTTCTCTCTGTATCTGAATAAATCCACTTCTTATCTATCACTTTGTCTCTCACTGAATTTTTTCTGTGATGAGACATCAAGAACCTGAGCTTATTAGGTCCTGAAACCAGGTACTGTCGGTTTTGCCTAGGTTCAAGTCCCAGCCAGGTAGGTTCAAGTCCCAATCTGTGGTAAACAGTTTCAATCTGAGAGGGATCTTCAAGTAAATCAGGAGAAAAACAAGAAAACTGTGATGTCATGAAAGTCAAACTAAAAGAGTAACTGGGGTTGGGGATGGAGGAGAATGAGTTGTGACAAGTGAATAATTAAACATTAGAACTATGGCAATTAAATCATTGTGCTTAGTAGCTCAGTCAAGTCCAATTCTTTGTGACTCCGTGGACTGCAGTCCATCAGGCTCCTCTGTCCATGGGGAATCTCCAGGCAAGGACACTGGAGTAGATCTTCCTAACCCAGGGATCAAACCCAGGTCTCTCGCATTGCAGATTTTTTTCTGACTGAGCCACCAGGGAAGTCTAAGAATACTGGAGTGGGTAGCCTATCCTTTCTCCAGGGGATCTTCCAGACCCAGGAATTGAACAAGGGTCTCCTACATTGTAGGAGGATTCTTTAACAGCTGAGCTACCAAGGAAGCCCCAATAATCATTATTCCACATAATCCACAGGAAAAGGCTTGGCAAATCCATCTAGATTATTTTAACATTTGGTCACTTTTCTCATTTGCCATTTTTTAAAATATCCGTTCCTTCTACATGATTCAATAAAACTTATTATTATATCTTAAACTACCTTTGACTCTATCTACGTCTTTTCTTTTACCAAGAGCAGGTACCTATTCCTCCATTAAAACTAGACTGTATATGGAGATATAAATTTCTGTTGCAATACCTGGTGAGAACAAATCCTCCTTAAAGTTCCTGCTTTGCTCAAATTCCTTCACTGACATCAAGAAAGTAGTTTGGGGTGGGGGTGGGGGGTAAATTTAAGTCAATCTACATTACAAAATTTACATGGGTTTGGGGATAGTTGACATTTATACAATGTCAATAAATCTCATACAAGAATATGATTTAGCCCTTAATCTGTTCCAATTTTATTTTGTACTTTTCAACAAAAGTTTAGAACTCTTTAGTGGCACCCCACTCCAGTACTCTTGCCTGGCAAATCCCATGGATGGAGGAGCCTGGAAGGCTGCAGTCCATGGGGTTGCTAGGAGTCAGACATGACTGAGCGACTTCACTTTCACTTTTCACTTTCATGCATTGGAGAAGGAAATGGCAACCCACTCCAGTGTTCTGGCCTGGAGAATCTCATGGAGGGAGGAGCCTGGTGGGCTGCCGTCTATGGGGTTGCACAGAGTCAGACACAACTGAAGCAACTTAGCACCAGCAGCAGTATAACTTGAACACTTAATATGAAGTCTAGCAGATACCAGTGTGACCTTATGCCTGCCTGGCTACAAGGTAGAATGATTTTACCACTTATGCCATTCTTCATATGGGTCACGCTGAATACAGTCTGACTACAGACTGACAAGAAACAGAGATAAAAGCTAGTGCTTTCCATGTAGCCTCACAAGTCTCCTACTGGTAATACAACTACCCATTCATGCTTTTAAAAGTAGGCTAGAGGGTTCGGGACACGTGCCCATGTGGCACACCCTGCAATTCACACTTCACAGCATGAGCTGTTTCCACAGTAACAACATTCCCACTGGGGTAGCTCTTCCATCCACTCCTATCTTACTGTTCTAAGAATTCATGAGGGTCCTGGCTCCCATGGTAGGACCACAAAGAGCAGTGGTACTTAGCGTGCCCAGTGAAATGTCAGGATCCTCAGGAGACATCCACCTAAGAAGCAAAAAATAAATGGCAACTGCCACTGGGAGAAAGAGAGGATCTGTGACTGGCCTGCTTAAGTCATGCCCTGAGTCACCCATCAATAACCAGAGAAACATTAAAAGGACTAGAGGATGTGTCGTTGTGCCAAAGGCCAGAATGGGAGACATGCTATCAGTGCCCACAGATAACACTTTTATCCCTCCAATGTTAAAAACAATACATTCATTTAACCCTAACTGGAAGTCAGGAGGAATATGTATGTCACTCTGCTTAATCTTGACACACAACCCAAGTTTAGCAGATGACAGAATGACTTGAGAAAGTTACAACAAATTTGTCCACAGTCCCAGGTTTTTCCTCGTTCTGTCTGACCCTGGTTTCCATGCTCTCAATGACCACTTGTCACTTCTCCTCACCATCTCCCAAGATCTCCTGCCTCACATCGTTCCCACAGCACACACACATTGGGCACAATGAGCAAAGCTGCAGTTATTTTATTAGAGTCAGCCTGACAGAGACCATATTATGTGAACAGGTGTCTGGATTCCAGCTTTAGTTGAGAAGGAGAATAAGGCAGGTAGATCAAGCGCCGATCAGGCATCCCTGGCAAAGATTATCTCGCCAAAGATGTCACACTGAGAATTAATCCTAAAACAGTATCCACCACCGAGGACAATAAATGGTTGCTGCAATCCTCACTCAAGATGACGGAAATCTAGAAGAGAGGAGAAGGAGGAAAGACAGGACCTGAGCCCACAGCTGGGCTATCCTGTCTCCCCAGGATCACCTGATGCCTTACCCTCAGAGATTCAGCTCCATCCCCAGCAAGAACCTCTGCCCACAGACCCACCACTGGAGAGGGGGCTGCCAGCAGACACCAGGAGGAGAATGGCTCCCTAATAGCCCAGGCACAGGTGTCAGGAGGGAGACAGAGCCACCAACCATGCCAGGGAGGGGAGGCAATAACAAGGGTCAGGAGGGCACAGGAGGGGCTGGTCCTGAGGAGGAGCAAGGTGCTAGAGTCTGGGTTTGGGTCACACCTCCTGCACCTGATCCTCCTCATTCAGGTGTGCTGGGTGGATGGACTGTGCATGCAGGTGTCGTAAACAACCCCATGTGCCCTGTGTGCTCATATTAGTGCATGAAACTCTGTTCCTGGAAAACCTCTCATTTCAAAAAATCAACAACTTGAGGAAAATATGCTGAGACAGACTATTTAAAATCTCCAAAACTTATGAAAAGAACAAAGAGGGGAAAAAAAGAATACTTCAGGAGATACATTGCTAGCTCAGATGAGCAGCCACAAAGACCCAGAAGCCTCCTCAGTAGTTTCAGGCACCAAAATACCACAGTGGAAAATCAGGCTTGTAGGCACTGAGACCACCTCAGTGGAAACGGGGTTCTGAGCCAGAGCAATGGCCATCAGAGTGGGACAAAGATGAAGTGGTGATAAGTCATAAACCTTACAAACCGAGAGAATCTCATCTTGGAAAGAGACTCCTAAGGTAGGGGTTCCTTTACAATATTCCTAAAAGGAAGCTGATATTACTCCTTAGGTATGGGAGCTGAATGCTTCCTTTCCTGCCAAGAATAAAACTCTACTCCTGCAATGCTAGTTCCTCACACTAAGGAAAAAAACATGAGTCAACACACTTGACCTACTGCATGGATGCCAGTCCCCTATTGTGTGCAAGCTGACTGGCATAACACAGGCATATTCGGTAGCAGAAGAGACTGGACAGGCAGATGGACTGTCCATGCATATTATAGCTGCTGCAGGGTGGAGCAAAGGTTTATGTGCTTCTCTGTCTGCCACATACCCCATGACTGTATGATCTATTACCATGGGGCATACTGCACTATGCATGTTAGTGGGCAGGGCAGGGTAGGGGTCAGGGAAGTAAATTACCATGCTTTTTATATTCAACAGTTTGCCATCAAATCCCGCCTCATTGAAGCAATCCTGGATTCTTCCTATAGCTTCATTTTCTGCATCAGTAGCATCGACCAAACCGAGCGTTGAGTTCAACAATGTTTTGCTTCCAAGGGCCACTGAGCTAAATGCTGCACTAAACATAGGGCAGGCTTTGGCTGAAGGCACAGACAAAAAAACACCTCATCAAAAGAATAACCAGAGTAGGAGGTTCCTGTTTCCCACCACTTGATAGGAACTCACACATCCAAAGCTTCCAGACTCACTTCCCCAAGCTTCCAGACCCGCCCTCATCCAGGACTGCTTACATCCCAGACAGAAAACCTTCCATCTGAGGCACTCTCAGCAGAGGGAGCAGCAAGAGGGGTGAGGTCTGGAGACTCCTCTGCCCTTGACCACCATCCCCAGGCATATCAGCCAGTTTCCACCCTTCCAGTGAGCACCACTACACCCAACAAACTGTCCCCCAGGGTCTGCACAGCTAATGACCCTTCCAACTCCACACCACCCCCTCCATTCAAAGACTGAAAGCCTCAAGAAGCTTGTGCAGGACTCCTGGGAACTGATCAGCAGCTGCCCTCAGAATCTGCTCCTAAAAGCAGCTTGAAAGCCCTCACCCAGGACTGCTTACATCCCAGACAGAAAACCTTCCATCTGAGGCACTCTCAGCAGAGGGAGCAGCAAGAGGGGTGAGGTCTGGAGACTCCTCTGCCCTTGACCACCATCCCCAGGCATATCAGCCAGTTTCCACCCTTCCAGTGAGCACCACTACACCCAACAAACTGTCCCCCAGGGTCTGCACAGCTAATGACCCTTCCAACTCCACACCACCCCCTCCATTCAAAGACTGAAAGCCTCAAGAAGCTTGTGCAGGACTCCTGGGAACTGATCAGCAGCTGCCCTCAGAATCTGCTCCTAAAAGCAGCTTGAACAGGACTGGGAAGAATGCAGTGAGACGGAACTGGGCAAGGATCAGGAGGGCCATCTGGACCCTCCTTCCTACCCTCATGTGTCTGGAAGGTCAGCTCTCTGGTCACAAGCAAGGCCAGCACAAGCAGTGCTCCCTTCATCGTGGCGGCAGCTGGAGTGCTCTGCTCAGGGCAGGGTTTCTGTCACTTTATAAACAACTAGCTCCCCAAGCTCAGCTCGTGGCGCTCCCTAGAGTTGTGGCCAGCCTCCTGGCACAGATGGCTCCCTAGGCCCTTGGGGTGTTTATGGTGGAAGCCCTTCCTATTCTGAGAACAGAGCTCCTGGAGAAGATATGGTAGCATCTTTGCCAAAGATCAAGTGGAGCTGACATTTCTAAGTAACTCCATTTGGAGCCAAGTGCGTTGATGTCCCAGCCCCAGCCATCACTTTTTTCCTGGTCATCCTTCCCTCAGCCCATCCTGGTTCCCGGGGCAGCACTCTCCTAAACTGAGCAGATGGAATCACAGGAAGGTCAAAGACAAATCTACACCACCGTTGGCTAGAAAAAAGGTCATCCAGAATCCTTCCTTTTCCCCCCACGTCCTGGAGATAAGAATGAAGAGCTGGGCCTTCCTGCAGCCTCCAAATATCTTAACATCTGCAGTCTCTACACTGGGCCCTGAGTACTGGTAGACAGTACCAGTACTGGAGCCTTGGGCTCCAAATCATAAGCTGAAGACATGTGGGTTTTCCCAGGTGCTGGTAATCTGTAATATTGGATAACTCCACCAGCTTTCATCTGGGCATTAAGACAGCAGGTCCTGGCATGTTCTGGACCTCTAGTGGCTCCAGCTTTGCCCCTTCTCCTGGCTGTCCCACCCTCTTCCATCTGTGAACCTGGTCTCAAGAGGTGTTTGGACTGCAGTCTATCCAGAAACATCAGTGAGCAGCTGTGAGGTTGTGCGATTTGTCTCCTGTATTTGAGACTTCATGAGGTTCACAGCCCTACAGGACACAGGAGATGGGAGCTCTAAGGCCCAGACTGCTGGGTCCACCAGAGGTGGAACTCGGCGTGTGAAAACTCTCAAGAGCCAAATTCAACCTTCCAGGCTAGGAAAGCAGTTTATTGATACAGACAAAATGAGATTGACCTTGAAAACTCTTGAAGGAAGTCTGAGAAGCTCCCAATGGTCAAATTGGCAACAGTTTGACAGACAAAATAAATAAGAGTATTAGACGCTAACCCAAAGTATAAAGTAATACCTGTGATTCAACTGATATGAAGAAATGATTAAATAAATAAATAAGGATTTCCCTAGATGCCCTCCTGTGCAATGGGAGCTGGTTCAACCCTTGGTTGGGGAACTAAGATCCCACATGCCCTGGGGCAACTAGAAGCAACCCACTGCAACTAGAAAGCCTGTGCTCTGCAAAGAAAAAACCCACAAGTCCCAAACAAGACCTAGCACACTTAAACCATTAATAAACTAAAAGAAATGAAACTAAATAAATGTGGGAGAGGAGACAAAAATTCCATACAGAAACATCCTGAGTATCACAGGTAGATTATCCCCTCTAGAAGGCAAACTTAACTGTTCTGCCCCCTCAAGTGTGGGCTAAATTTACTAACTCACCTCCAAAGGAAACAGGAGGGGAAGGGGGAAAACAGTGCAGAAGCCGAACAAACACAATATTAGTCAACTAATCAAGGCTGATATTCCCATTGATAAGACACACAGCTGTCACGTGGACCCTGATGTGAGGTGGCAGGAAAGGCACTTCACCTGTGTGGTGTCTTCCTCAAACCACAAAGTCTGAACCCCACGGGACATTATGAGAACAGCAGCAGACAAACTCAGCTTGGAGGCCTCCTACCATCCCTGGCCAGTCCTCCTCATGACTGTCAAGGCCATGACAGACTAGGAGAGAATGAGTAATCCACAGAGCAGAGGACACTGGGGACACATCACAATGAATGCAGTGAGTATAGGTTGTGGATTTTATCCTGAAATGCAGGAGATATTAATGGACAACCAGGTGAAATCCAAATAAAGTATGAGTTTAGTTAGTAATTTTCTTTTTTTTAATTTAAATTTATTTATTTTAATTGGAGGCTGGTTACTTTACAATATTGTATTGGTTTTGCCATAGTAATTTTCTAACGTTGTTTCTCAGTTTTGAGAAATATTTGTTAACTTTTCAATAAATAAAAAGTTCTCAAATTAAAAATTAATTTTAAAAAAACTTGCACAAGTAAAGGGCCACATGAGTGGCATTCCTCCATTGACCCTGACCAGCTCTTCACCTTGATGTCATAAAATGTCCCCACGATCGGGGGACATCTCAGAGGATCCTGTGCCACCCTCGGAAGGGCACTGGGCTGGATCCATAGCAGCCACCTGTGTTACTCAGCACTCCAGGCCCTGGCTCCTCTCCTCACAGAGTTGGGGAGGGCACTGGGGGCAGTGTCTTCTGAAGGACAGGAGGCACGGGGTGCATGGGCAGGGTCCCACCACATGGAAGTCCTGCCCCCACAGATAAAGAGCCAGCATGTGCAGCCTGGGCCTTGTGGTGTCCACCTTCCTGCCCAGGAACCTCTGAGGCACATCTGCAGCCACCTGAGTAGCTCATGGAGTGACCTTCAGGGGGGTGGTCTTCCAGCAGCAGGAGCCATGGCGAGGAGGGGCTGCACGGAAGTCAGCTGAAACTGCAGCTCAGTACCTGGTGCCTCTTTGCCAAGAGCAGTTACCGGATGTGAATCCTATTTGGCATAGGTTCTGAGTGTGGTCACACCTTTGTGTCCCAAATTCAGATCAGGCATTCAGGAAACCTTAATCCGCCACAGGTGACTCAGGCAAAGGCCAGTCAGATGCCTCCAGCAAAAAACTACTTGATTAAGACTCATCAAACATTTTAAAACTTTACCATATGTAATTATTTCTGGGAAATATTCATAAAGGCATCTAGAGTAAGTAGAATTAGAGAAATGGAATATTCCTTCCATTATTCTAACACTGTGCAACATCCACTGAATGCTGGGCCCTCCCCTAGTCCTGGGATGCTGCAGCACACAGCACAGCTCTCGCTCTCCTGCAGCTCGTCATCACCTAAGAGGGAGTGAAAGACAGTGACCCCATGGGAAGAAGCGCTCTAGGGGAAGATGAGGCAGGGGGAGAAGACAGAGGGCTGTAGCGGGAGGATGGAGGCAGGACACTTTGATAGGCGGGCTCAAAAGTCCGAGGAAATCTGCCCTGTGATACCTGAAGACACCTGAGGATGAGGGAATGAATCATGCGGCCACTGGAGGAAGAGCCTTCCAGGCTGGGAGGGCTCCGCGTGCAGAGGCCCTGCTGCAGGAGCACACTTGGTCAGGTCAAGGAGCGGACAGGAGGCACTGAGGGAGGAGAGAAAGGCAGGGATAAGTTCACAGAGGCAGCAGCAGTGCGGGCCTGGTGGTGCAACTGACCCAGAGGTTGTGGCCTAAAGTGGGCCTGGCTTTTCCTCAAGTGGGAGCTCTGGAGAGGAGATGGGGAGAATAGTACAAAGACACTCAAGAGTAGGAAGAGTTGCAGAAAATAGATGGACCTAAAGACCATCATACTAAGTGAAGAATGTGAGACTAAGAAGGAGAAATATCTTACAATATCTTTTATATTAGGAATCTAAAATAACATGATACAGATGAACTAACTTACAAAACAGAAACAGACTGACAGAGAATGAACTTATGGTTGCCTTGAATAAGGCTGAGAGGAAGTGATAATTAGGAATTTCAGTATGGACAGGTCCACAATGCTATATATAAAATGGATTATCAATAAGGACCAATTGTACAGCACGGGGAACTTTGCTCAATGTTATTCGGCAGCCTGGATGGGAGGGCAGTTTGGGAAAGAATAGATACATGTGTGTATATATATATATGGATGAGTCTCTTTGTTGTCCACCTGAAACTACCATAAAACAGTTAATCCACTAAACTTCAATACAAGAGAAAAAGTTAAATTGAAAAAAAAAGACATTGTAAAGAATAATCCTGTATACAATGATGTTCTATCAAAGTCACCAGTTGGCAGGACTGGTCAAGAGAAAACTAGAAATTTCTGGGCCAGCACATAGAAGAGCTTTCCAGGTTCCAGATACTTATTCAGGAAAGTGGCCCAACAAAGGCCATTGACAAGATCAAGGACACAGTGATAGCAGCAAGGCAGGAGCCACCAGAGAGCCTGACCAGGGGCTCGGGGCTTCGCCTGGAATTGACTCCCTGTGAGACCATTTGCTAAGCACTGAGCTTTGTGAGGACCCATAAGATCCACAACAGCCTCTCTTCAAGGTCACAGTTGTTCTGACAGCCTGTCACTGGCCAGCATTTAGGAGGCATGATTTGGGAGCACTTTTGCCCTTTTTGGTCAACCTGGGGATTTTCAGTTGTGAAGCTTCCTGAGTCAGCTGCCCCTCCCACAGAGCCCTCCAGCGGGGAGGAGGCTGAGCCAGTGCCCTCTGTGGGCTCAAGCACTAGCATCTTGCCAACACACACAGCTCCTCCAGTGCAGCCCCGGGCACTTTCACGCTGTGGCCTGGCATATCTCCTGAAAAAAGGAAGCATCTGATACAGCCCCCTGGGGTGAGGACAAGCACAGGCATAAAAGGGCTCCAGGAGCGTAGGGAGCACCTGCACCGGCACCATGGCGCGGGCTGGAGCTCTCCTGCTGCTCTGCGCTGCCTTGCTCCTCATCGCGGGCGGAAGTGAGTGGCTGCGACCTGGGCTCCCCAAGGGTTCCAATACCTTCCCGGGACAGCACTGAGCATGTCAGAAAGTGAAGGGAACAGTGTGTTCTGATAAGTATCTTTCAGGGAGTGTCCCCATATCTTTCTGTTTCAGAGTGTGATGACATCTGCCCAGCCTTGAGGGACACGGTTGACGTGTTCATATCGGGAAGCCATGAGGACTATATTGAGCAAGTTGAAAAGTATAACCAAAACCCTGCTGTGCTGGAAACCGCCGATACCCTGAAGAGCTGTGTTGATGAGAGGCTGACACCACAGGATAAGCAGGATGCTCTCAGCGCTCTGGTGGGTCAGGCTGTCTGTGAATGTGCCTGCGGGGCCTATGGCGGCGGGGCCGGGGGGAAGGTGGGGGATGCACGATGTTGGGGGTGGGCAGAGAGGGATGTGTCAAGGGTCTGCTCAGGGCACTGGGAAGTGGGAGAGATCATTTCCTCTCCACCCTGGCCCTTCCCTGGGGACCTGGGAGCAGAAAGAACGCCATAAATGAGGAGGTAGAGAGGAAGTGGCCAACAGCCACAGTGCAGGGAAAGGATCCTGCAGGAAGACTCAGCCCAGCCCTGGAGCTCCTGAGCTGGCCCTGGCTGCTCAGCTCTGCCTGGTCACAGGCCTGGGACCCTCCAGGCCCTCTCGACTCTGAGATGCCACCTATCTTTGGAGTTAGGCCCTCAGCACTGGCCTCCCTGACTCCAGCCTCTCCAGCACAGAAAACTGAATCTGCCACAGTCCATTCCCATTGAGTCCTTCCTCTCTCCAAACATCAGGTGCTTCAAGTCCCTACTCCATCTCACCTAAACCCCACATTTGTCTTTGTTTCCTGAATGCCAGAGGGCCATTATGCCATACATTCCCTAAGAGGAGGCTGCTTCCAAAAGCTGCCCTTCTGCCCTCCCCAGGCCTGGGATGCCCAGAGTCGAGTATCAAGGTGAATCTTTTCTCTGCTGCCCTAGAGGTGGTGGGACAAGCAGCTATTTCAGCTCTAAGTCTCCAAGGGCCAGAGGGAAGAAGCAGACTGGGATCAATTCACCCCTGAAGACTTCCAGGAGTCACTCCAGAGCCCTGTCAGATGGTCCTCAGTAATGTCCCCCTTTCTATCACAGAAGACTGCCCTCAGCCCTGCAGGGAGACCCCACAACCTGCTCCATTGGAGGAAGCTTCACTGGGATGTAGCCACCCTTACTTGCTCATATCCAGAGGCCTCCCTCCAAACAAGCCACCAGGCCCCTGAGTTCAGTGCAGTTAACTGCCATGTCCACCCGAGGCCTCACTAGGCTTCTGTACCTTCTTTTACAGAATAAGATATACTCAAGTTCTCTCTGCTGATGGAACTGTCCCTGCCAGGAACCCAAGGAAGCTTCTTGCCTGATCCCTAAGTCATGTCAGCAACCTGCCACAGCCAGGTGTCTATTAAAGGATCCAGCAATAAAAAGCCTTGCAATTCACAAGAGAGTGCTTACTCAATGGATATTGGGCTTTGGATGTGGGGGGAGGGAGGACGTGACCACAGTGGAGACCACCAGTGTGCCTTCCCACTGCAGCTGGATTTCAGTGCTGTCAGAGGCTTCTCCACAAATTCAGGACATGGGGGTAGGGTTGGTGAGCATTATATCAGTCAGAGTGTCTCATCACTTCCATCACCAGGACCCAGGTCAAGAGCATCATCCACCAAATGTAGGCCTCCCAGCAACCTTGAGGAGTAGGAGCAATCATGATCATCTTAAAGGGAAAATCTGAAGCTCAGAGCAGGTGAAGCATCTGCTAAAAAAGACACAGCTTCCCTGACCCGTCCACGCTGGGGAGACAAGCTCAGCTAACTCATCCTGTGACTGTGCACATATTCCAGCCCTTCTTTGGGGTGGAATTAACAAAATCAAACTAACTCCATTCTCCAAGGCTGGAATGACACCAAAGCAAAATAATGGGTGAGAAAGAGCCCTGTCCTAAGCACCTGACAGGAGAGGAAGAACAAAGGGTCAAGGTTCACATGCTGAACTCCATTACTCCCTGGGCCTCGGTTTATCCTAAATCCAACCCACCAGTTGTTGACTCAGCTGCTTCCACATAAACACACTGAGGGGTCTCACACTCAGAGTGGACGTCCAGGGGCCTGGGTTTTCTTGCTCCTCCTGTTTCTCTGCTGCCTGCCCATGAACTGGACCCCATGCTCACCCTGTCTGATTCTTCACCTGACCGCACCCTCTCTGTAAGAGCTTCCCACCCAATTGCTCCCCTCCAAAAAAGTCTGCAGGGCTTACCCCACAGGGCTTGGTCTAGGACAGGGAATCTCTAATGTCCTTATGGTGAGGAGGCTTAGGATAGGTCCCCAAGGTGATCCAGAGTAGCTGCTTCTCCCTGTGAAGAGGACCCTGGGCAACATGGGGGAGGTCTCCTTGCCCAGGGTGACCCCAGGCTCTTGTCTCTGCCCACCACTCCACCCCAGCTCTTCTAAGATGGAGACCTGCCTCTGTGGGAGCTAAGGTGAGTTGAGAGGGTATGAGCAGGTCCTGGGGCAGGGACCCTTCTCCTCATCTGACCCAGGATGTATATTCCACCCCACCCCCACCCAACTAACCTAAAAGCTCCAGGCCTTCTGAAAGGATAGTTGCCACCCAGATGAGTTGAGTGCATCTTACAATGTCTTGGATAAAGACGTACCTTGCTCTGCAATGAGTATACAGGTTGACGGGAACCCGTACAAGGATGTGGTGAACACAAGTAAGGGGCAGTTGGTCCTCCTGGGACAGACACAAACCATTTCTCGGCCTGTGCTCAGCTGCAGAGAATTCCCTGAGGCTGCTGGGGAGACACCTCCATCCACACTGTCCACCTGCCCCCTCCCCTCTCCATGCCTACCACTGATCCACAGCACCCTTATCTAATCTGGAGTTAGAAGAAAAGGCAGCATCTGATTTTTCCCAAATTCTTTTCTGTCTGACATCCCAGACCTCAGATGGGTGGGAAGGTAACTGTCAAAAACCTGTAGCTTTTGATCTCTGATTCTCACATGAATCTCCCTCTGAGATCATAGAAGCCCCACCTCGCTGCCACCTAGGCCAACCTGAGTTCACCTGCAGCTGTGGAATAATCCCCCACTGCAGACACTTCCCTCCTCAAACATCTGCAACTCCCCTACCTGCTTGGTGGATTTCTCCAGCACCTGGGAGCTTGCTGAACCACTGGTAGGCTCAGCGGAAAGTGTGGGGATTCATGCCCACAGGGCAACCCTCAGATATTACAGACCCCAGCTTCTTTGACTGCTGGTGGGTCTCCTCCGAGGTGAGCTCCACATTCTCTCTCAAGGCACCCAGTGGCCTAGGGCCCCATTTGCCCACTTCCTTGGCCTTCCTCACTTTGGTGTTCACTGTCCTTAGTTCCTCTCTTAAGCACCTGATATCACCTCCCTAATTGCCTACTTGCCCCCAAGTTCCTGTGTATGGGTCTCTGTTGGGAACACATAGTCTCCTAATGTCCTGTGTCCATCTGCCTGATCAGGAAGGACAAGAATTCAAGAGGAGGATGCTCAGTGAAGGCAGCAGGAGGAAGGCAGAGGGATACCACAGTTGACCCTTCAGAGGCATCACCACCCTACACAGAGAACAAGAACCTGGGTCAGGGAGGAAGATGCTCTTTGTCCATGTATTTCTGTATGGACCTTGCACTGAGATATTCCCAAACTGTCCTGACCAGGTGTTCTGAGGGTGCACCCTTATCCCAGCCCATAGGAATCCATGTGGGAATCCAGGCAGAAGCACACATTGCCCGACTGATTAAGTCCTGGGAGCCAGAAAGTCAGAGAGAGATGGGAGCAAGCTCTGGGTGCCAGGACAGAGGCAACAGGACTGAGACAAGCTCCCAACAAGGAAAAGCCCAAAATCAAGCAATAGTGCAGGACACGAATGCAATGAAGAGCTGCATGGATAAATGGACTGTTTGACTGTTGCCATCTAACCTGGAAGTGTATATTCAGTTCCTTTTTTAAAATATTGTATAACACTGACTACTCTTCTAAAGCTATGGCATATCTACTGTCATCCTCAAGCTGGCCATGCTCATGGACTCAGAACACAGGATACCCAGCCAGGGCTTGAAATCCAGGCATCTGAAGGGGTTCACATCCGGAAGGCTCAGATGTTCTATGTGCCCCAAGAGGGTACCTGAGGAAGGCACACAGCTCAGCAGATCCTGAGGGGTGCTCAGCACAGCAAAGAGTTGACAAAAACACAACTTCCACTGTAAGGACAGCACAGAAAGTACACACATGGAGGCATCATGTCCATTCCCAGATTACTGAGCTAGCTGCAAATTGACTACCTGGCCAGACAAATGGGCCCCATTTGTAAAGCCTGCAGAGATGCATGCAGCCCCATGTAATTGGGCAGCAGGGGCACAGAAACTGGCCTGGGCAACATATCACAGTCAGGTGAAGAGGCCCTGCTGACGACAGCAGGCCCAGCCCAGATTCACATCATCACTGCCTCCACCACAAAGGCAGCTCTGAGCAGACACACAGGGCTGGCCCAGACTCAGGAGCATCTTCCACACCCAGTCCGTGAGGAGCTAGCCCATTCTGCACTGTTTCAGGAGAGGCATGGAAGGAATAATAATAAATCAGAGAGATACCTGAATCATTTTGGTCTAGTTGTCCAGGGGAAAAAAATGAGAGAAAAGCCCAAGATTACTGAGGAAGCCTCAAACTAAAAGAGATCCTGAGGAAAGGCCAGGAATAATAAATCAAGGCAGATGTCTCGCTGGTTAAATGTCCAGGGAAACTTTGCACAGTGGTGCAATGTGGTACACAGCTGTGTGGTATGCAATACAGGCTTACAAAACATTCTACCTGCATATTGACTGAACGCTTCAATTTTGGAAAATATGTGAAAAATAAATATCTAGTTCCTCTTTCCGTCTCAAAACACTGAAAAAGACAGTGTTAGGAATTTAAAAATATAATTTTAAATATAAAAGTAAGAATTTAAAATATAATTCTACTAAGACAAAGAGAACAATATGAGGTTATCACCAGATGACTAAATATAACACATCTTCAGAGAACAGAAAGCAGAGAAAGATGTAGTGAGTGCAGGCAGAAAACGCTGTATCTAACAAATCAGACAGAGCCAATTTTTCTTTAATTTCAGAGAGCTTTGTACTTCGCAGGCACTGAGCAGTGCAGTGGACAAGAATAAATAAAGTTGCAGAGCTGAAAAGAGGTCACTGGTGTGAAATTTCTATGTGGAATCACTGAAATCTCTAACCCTCTTCCCCACCTCTTTTATTCATAGAACACTTGCATCCTTCAAGAAACAAACTAGAGAGGCAGCATGATGTAATGGTAAGATAAGGGACCCTGGATGATTTCATGGTTCAAAAGTGGCTGTATTCAAAAGGAAGTAATTTGAATGGCACAAATGTAAGCTAGGGGCTTCCCTGGTGGCTCAGCAGTAAAGAATCTGCCTGCCAAAGCAGGAGATACAGGTTCGATCCCTGGAGAAGGAAATAGCAGTCTACTCCAGTCTTCTTGCCTGGAAAATCCATAGAGAGAGGAGCCTGGCAGGCTATAGACCAGTCAAATATGACTGCAAACAGTCAAATGTGACTTAGCAACTAAACAACAACAATGAAGAGAAAAATAAAAAATCAATTATAAGAGAAACACCATAAGGCTATTAGCTGATATCTCTGCAGAAACTTTGCAGTCTGAAGGCAGTAGCATGATACATTTAAAGTCCTGAAAGGGAGAAATCTACAACCTAAGATACTGTGCCCAGCAAGATTATCATTTAAAATATAAGGAGAGATAAAGAATTTCTCAAACAAGCAAAAACTAAAAGAATTCAGCAATACTAAACTTACACTGAAACAATGACAAATTTTCTACAAATAGAAAAGAGGCCAGAATTTCCAGGAAATGGAAAATCACAATGGGAAAGGTAAATACACAAAAAGACTGAAGATCACTTACACAAGCCAGTAAAATTCGGCACTTTCACTGCCATGGCCTGGGTTCAATCACTGGTTGGGGAAATAAGATCTCACCAGCTGCATGGCCAAAGAAAAAAAATCAAAAATTCATATAAGTGATTATAGCTATAATCTATAGTAAAAGGGTAAGCACGAAGATGTAAAATAGAACATAAAAGACAAAAAATATGGGGAAGGGGAAAATAAAAATGTAGATCTTTTACAGAATTTTTGACCTTATGGGACTATTAGTTTAAGGCAAGTGGATATAGCTATGGGTCAACATACCTGAATTCCATGGTAACTGCAAATCAAAAATATACAACAAATTCACAAAACCAAAAAGAAAGGAACTCAAGCATGTAACAAAAGATCATCAAATCACAAAAGGAAAAAGAAAAAAGGAGAAATGAACAAAGAAGAACTACAAAAACAAAAAACGGCAATAAGTACATGTTCATCAATAATTGCTTTAAACATCAATGGTCTAAATGTTCCAATCAAAAGACATAGAATCTCAGACTGAATTAAAAAACAAGAACCTATAATATGCTGTCTACAAGAGATTCAATGCAGGGGAAAGACACACAAGGACTTAAACTAAGGGAATGAAAAAGATACTTCGTACAAATGAAATTGATGAGAAAGCAAAGGTAGTGATACTCATAGTAGACAAAATAAATTTTAACACAATGGCCATTAAAAAAAAAAAAAGACAAAGGACATTGTAGAATGATAAAGGGATCAATACAAGAAGAGGATATTGTACTTGTTGATGTACATGCACCCAGTATAGGAGTACCTAAATACACAAAACAAACACTAACATAAATAAAAGCAACAGAAATCCTAAACGACACAACAGACCAGTTGGACTTAATTGATATCTACAAGACACTATATCCAAAAGATGCCGAAGGTGCCAAAGTGCGCATTCTCCTTAAGTATGGAACATTCCCTAGGTCGGACCACATACTAGTTCACAAAACTAGCCTCCACAAATTTTAAAGGATAGGAATTATGTCAGGCCCCTTTTCTAACCACACCGGTCTGAAAACTGTGGCAGTTTAACAGTTCTAAGACAGAAGTTCACAGTAACCAAGTTGTCCTAAACAAACAAGAAAAGTCTGAAGTAAGCAACCTACCACTTAAAAGAATTAGATAAGTAAGAACAAACAAAACCTAAAGTCAACATAAAGATGAAAATAATAAAGATCAGAGAGGAAACAAATAAAATAGAAATTTTTTAAAAAAGAGAAAGGGTCAATAGAACCAAGAGTTGTTTTTTTTTTTGAAAAGATAAACAAAATCAACAAATCTCTAGCCAGGATCATCCAGAAGAAAAGAGAAAGGATCCAAATACACAAAATAAGGAATGAAAGAGGAAAAAAAAAAAAAAACCTGACACCACAGACATACAAACAATCATGAGACTACTATATGCCAACAAATTGGACAACCTAGAAGAAATGGACAAGTTTCTAGGAGCATACAGCCTGCCAAGAGTGAGTTAAGAAGAAACTGATAATTTGAACAGATCAATCAGCAGAAGTAAAATAGAATCTCTAACTTTTTAAAAAAAAGAAGTCCCTGCAAACAAAAGGCCAGGACTGGATGGATTTTCTGGGGAAATCTACCAAACACTACAAAAATAACTTATACTCATCCTCAAACTATTCCAAAATACTGAAGAGGAGGGAAATTTATCCAAATTCCAAATTTATCCTCTGAAGTCACCATCACTCTAATACCAAAACCAAACAAAGACACTACAGAAAAAGAAAATTATAGGCCAGTATCTTTGATGGGTATAGATGTGAAAATCCTCAACAAAATATTAGCAAACTGAATCCAATGATACATTAAAAAAAAATCATATACCACAATCAAGTTTGATTCATTCTAGGATCTCAAAGAAAGTCAACGTATGCAAATCAGGACTTCCTTGGTGGATAAGAAGATAGCGGATAAGAATCTGTCTGCCAATACAGGGGAACCAGGTTCAATTCCTGGTCCAGGAAGATTCCCCACATACCACGGAGCAACTCTTTAGTTTAGAGCCTATGTGCTCTAACTACTGAACTTGTGCCCTAGAGCCCAAAAGCCACAACTACTGAGCCTGTATCCCACAACAATTCAAGCCTGCAAGCTCCAGAGCCTGTGAGCCACAACTACTGAGCCCATGTGCTGCAACTACTTAAACCTGCACACCTAGAGTCTGTGCTCTGCAACTAGAGAAGCCACCACAATGAGAAGCCTGCACACTGCAACAAAGAGTAGCCCCCACTTGCTACAACTAAGAAAACTTGCATGCAGTAATGAAGATGCAGAACAGCCAAAAATAAATAATTTTTTTAAAAGTCAACACATGCAAATCAATCAATATATCATAGTAACAAAAGGAAAGCAAAAACATTATAATATGTGAGCCACAACTACTGAGCCCATGTGCTGCAACTACTTAAACCTGCACACCTAGAGTCTGTGCTCTGCAACTAGAGAAGCCACCACAATGAGAAGCCTGCACACTGCAACAAAGAGTAGCCCCCACTTGCTACAACTAAGAAAACTTGCATGCAGTAATGAAGATGCAGAACAGCCAAAAATAAATAATTTTTTTAAAAGTCAACACATGCAAATCAATCAATATATCATAGTAACAAAAGGAAAGACAAAAACATTATAATCTCAGTAGACAGAAAGTATGTGACAAAATTCAACATCCATTCACAATTAAAAAAAAAAAAACAAAAACAAAAACAAAACCTCACCAAAGTGGGTAAACAGTCAGACATGACTTAGCAACTAAACAACAAAAAGTGGGTATAAAGGTAACAGCCCAACAATAAAAACCATTTATAACAAATCAACACCCAATGTAATAATCAGTGTTGAAAAGCTGAAAGCACCAAATTCAGGAACAAGACAAGAATGTCCAGTCTCACCACTTTAATTCAGAATAGTATTGGAAGTCTTAGCCACAGCAAACAGACAAGAAAAATAAATAAAAGGTATACAAATTAGGTTGGTAGCTCAGTCAGTAAAGACTCTGCCTGCAATGTAGGAAACCTGGGTTTGATTCTTAGGTCAAGAAGATCCTCTGGAGAAGGAAATGGCAACCAACTCCAGTATTCTTAGGGGGTTCCCAGGTGGCACAGTGGTAAAGAATCTGCCTGCCAATGCAGGAGACACAGGAGATGCAGTTTCAATCCCTGGGTTGGTTAAGATCCCCTGGAGAAAGAAATGGCAACCCACTCCAGTTATCCTTGCCTGGAAAACCCCATCAGAGGAGCCTGGTGGGCTACAGACCATAAGGTCACAAAGAATCAGACACAACTAAGCAACTAACACACACACACAGAGATCCTACCGAGGCAGTAAAGCAAGAGAAGACATAATCTATGCAGATTGGAAAGGAAAAAACAAACAGGCATTAGATATATTTATATAAGTCCAAAAGAATCTACAGATAAGATATTTTAATATAAAATAGTTAAAAATTTTGGCTGTGCTGGGTCTTCATTGCGATACACGGGCTTTCTATAGTTGCAGAGCATGGGCTCGGGAGCTCATGCAGTCAGTAACTGCAGCATGTGGGCTTAGCTGCCCTGCAACATGTGGGATCTTAATTCCCTGACCAGGGATAGAACTCATGTCCCTTGCATTGGAAGGCAGATTCTTTTTTTTTCTTTTTAATTATTTAGTTTTAATTGGAGGATAATTGCTTTACAATATTATGTTAATTTCTGCCATACATGAATCAGCCATAGTCATACATATGTCCCTGTGGCTCAGAGGTTAAAGCCTCTGCCTCTAATGCGGGAGACCTGGGTTCCATCCCTGGGTCGGGAAGATCCCCTGGAGAAGGAAATGGCAACCCACTCCAGGATTCTTGCCTGGAGAACCCCATGAACAGAGGAGCCTGGTGGGCTACAGTCCATGGGATTGCAAAGAGCTGGACACGACTGAGCAACTTAACTTCCTCCCTCCTAAACCTTTCTCCCACCTCCCACCCATCCCACTCCTCTAGGTTGTCAGAGATTACCAGTGTGAGCTCAGAGTCATTCAGCAAATTCCCATTGGCTATTACATATGGCAATGTATGTTTCCATGCTACTCTTTCAATTTGTCTTACCTTCTCCTTCCCCTACCATGTCCGCAAGTCTGTTTTCCATGTCTGCATCTCCACTGCTGCCCTGCAAATACGTTCATCGGTATTAATGTATGATATTTGTTTTTCTCTTTTTGACACTTCACTCTGTGTAATAGGCTCTAGGTTCATTCAACTCATTAGAACTCACTCAAATGTATTCCTTTCTATGGTTGAGTAGTATTCCATTATATATATATACCACAACTTCTTTATCCAGTCATCTGTCAATGGACATCTAGGTTGCTTCCATGTCCTGGCTATGGTAAATAGTGCTGCAATGAACACTGGAGTACATGTGTATTTTTCAGTTATGGTTTCCTCAGAATACATGCCCAGTGGTGGGGTTGCTGGGTCATTTTGTAGATTCATTCTTGGTTTTTTAAGGAATCTTTATACTGTTCTCCACAGTGGCTGAATCAATTTACATTCCCACCAACACTGCAAGAAGGTTCCTTTTCCTCCATACCCTCTCCAGCATTTATTGTTTACAGATTTTTTTTTTTGATGATAGCCCTTCTGACCAGAATGAGGTGATAACTCATTGTAGTTTTGATTTGCATTTCTCTAATGAGCAATGTTGAGCATATTTTCATATGTTTATTAGCCATCTGGATGTCTTCATTGGAGAAATGTCTATTTAGGTATTCTGCCTGCTCAGTTTTTTATTTTAATCTGGGGTACAAATTGTATTGTAGAAAAGGTTTCTGAAAAGTTATTATAGATACTTGAATTAGAGATAATAAAAACGAGCTGAAAATCAAAACTAGCCTAAAATAAGAATATCAATTTGAGCAAGTAAAAGGCCATTCAGTTGTGTCACAGAAACATTCAGACATCCTTATGGGACTTTAGTAAAAGCTGCTTTTCAAAATTTAAATCCAATGTTTTCCCTGTGTCTTATGAGGACAGAGAAAAGCTGATGGTGGCAGAGAGGATCGGCGAGGAGAGTGGGAGTGTTTTCTGCCCACTTTTTGACTAGGTTGCTTGTTTTTCTGATATTGAGCTGCATGAGCTGCTTGTGTATTCTGGAGATTAATCCTCTGTCAGTTGTTTCATTTGCTATTATTTTCCCCCATTCTGAAGGCTGTCTTTTCACTTTGTTTATAGTTTCCTTTGCTATGCAAAACTTTTGGAGTTTAAGTCCCATTTATTTTTGTTCTTTGATCACTGCCTCCTGTATAATGTCATGAACCTCCATCCATAGTTCTTCAGGCACTCTATTAGATCGAATCCCTTGAATCTATGTCACTTCCACTGTACAATCGTAAGGGATTTGATTTAGGTCATACCTGAATTGTCTAGTGACTTTCCCTACTTTCTTCAATTTAAATCTGAATTTGGCAATAAGGAGTTCATGACCTGAGCCACAGTCAGCTCTTGGTCTTGTTTTTGCTGACTTTTTAGAACTTCTCCATCTTTGGCTGCAACGAATATAATCAATCTGATTTCGGTGTTGACCATCTGGTGATGTCCATGTGTAGAGTCTTCTCTTGTGTTGTTGGAAGAGGGTGTTTGCTATGACGATTGCATTCTCTTGGCAAAACTGGTAACCTTTACTCTGCTTCATTTTGTCCTCCAAGGCCAAATCTGCCTGCTCCTCCAGGTATCTCTTGACTTCTTGCTTTTGCATTCCAGTCCCCTATGATGAAAAGGACAATTTTTCTGGGCATTAGTTCTAAAAGGTCTTATAGGTCTTCATAGAACCATTCAACTTCAGCTTCTTCAGCATTACTTTCTGGGGCATAGACTTGGATTATTGTGATGTTGAATGATTTGCCTTGGAAACAAACCAAGATCATTCTGTCCTTTTTGAGACTGCATCCAAGTATTGCATTTCAGGGGCTTCCCTGGTGGCTCTGACGGTAAAGCGTCTGCCTGCAGTGCAGGAGACCCAGGAGTGGGCTGCAGTCCATGGGGTCACTAAGAGTCAGACACGACTGAGTGACTTCACTTTCACTTTTCACTTTCATGCATTGGAGAAGGAAATGGCAACCCACTCCAGTGTTCTTGTCTGGAGAATCCCAGGGGCGGAGGAGCCTGGTGGGCTGCCATCTATGGGGTCGCACAGAGTCGAACATGACTGAAGCAACTTAGCAGCAGCAGCAGCAGTCTGAACTCAGGAAGGTTGATTCCTCCAACTCTATTCTTCTTTCTCAAGGTTGCTTTAGCTATTCAGGGTCTTTTTTGTTTCTATACAAACTGAAATTTTTTTTCTAGTTCTATGAAAAAAGGTAGATTCTTAACCATTGTACCACAAGAGAAGTCCCAGCACTCTCATTTTTGACAAAGACAGCACTTGAGAAGCAGTGGGAAAGTGATGATATTTTCCTATTGGCACCAGGAAAATAAGATTTCTGCATGAAAAAGCAATTGGACTCCTACCTCACAACCACACACAAAATTTAATACTATATGTATTACAGACCTCAATGGGAAAGGCAAAACAATTAAAGTCTTTAGGAATAATATAAAAGAAAATTTTTATAACTTTGGGAATAACAAGATTTTTTAAAAGAAAACACACACACATACACACAGCCCTGACCTTAAGGGATGGCCATGATAAATTCAATTATATTAAATTTTAAACTTGGGTTTATTAAAATACCATTAAGATAGTAGAAAAGGTAATTCATTGTGTTGGGAAAGATATTTTCAACAAATAATCAACCAAGGTCTCTTATCCAGAATATAAAAAGAACAGTCAATTAGAGGGGGGGAAAGTAAGAAAATGCAATACATAAATGGAGAAAATATTTCCACTGGTGTTTCACAAAATTATCAATAAATGTATGAAGTGTTCAATACATCAGTAAAAGCAAATTGAAAGCACAGTGAAATATCATTGCACATCTCCCTACCAGTGACTAATATCAGAAAGAGTTATAATACCAGCTATTTATTAGTGCTATAGAGCAAACAGGAATTAACACACTGCTACTAGGGATGTACACTGATGCAATAACTTTTCTATTTTAAAGTTAAAAATGTTTTTCTAGATCACACAAAAGTTGGGAAGGAAAGGAAGAATGTCAACTCACCTACATTAAAATCTGGGCCAAGAAGGGAGAAAGAGCTGCTTACGGAAACTAGCAACTGGAGTAAACCACAGAGATCAAGATAGTGCCCAGCCAACAGACCAGCAGCTTGGATCAGCCAATTTTATGATCACTGGTGGAGTTCAGCAGGGACGACAGAGGTGCTGGCTCCAGCTTTTCCGGAAGGGAAAAGCTGCAGTTGACTCTTTAACAGGTTCCTGGTGGTCCTGTGCTCCTCTCAGTCATGCCTAGAATTCCTCATGACCATATTCTGCCTGATGTCCTCATCCAGGCAGGGTTGAGCTGGGTATGTAAGAGCCTTTGACATGACATCTCTTAAAGAAGGTATGCTTTGTGTGTTGAACTTGTATGTATATGTAATTACACTCTTGGATCCCCTCAGGAGCCTGAAGCAAGAAGCTGGGACAAAAGTCCCTATTCTGCTGCTTTTTGCAAATGCTGTAGATACAGTCAAAGACTGGCAAGATGGCTGAGGCCCAAACTTCAAAACAAACTGCTACCAAGGGCAGCCTCTTCAGGGTTTCACGAGCGTCCCCATCCATCCCGCCCCCTTGGCGGGGATAGGGGAGAGGGTCGAGGGGCTGCGGGATTGGATTCCTGTACTATTGTGCTCATTCCTTGGTCAGCAGGCGCCAGTCTCAGACTGAGGTCTCTGCCTGACAGTCTCTATCCAACTCCTGTCCCAGAATCCCTCAAAGTCCATATGACTCCCCACCCTGGGGGCCACAGAAAGGCAAGGGAAGCAAAATGTGTGAAGAATGCATTGTTTGGGAACAAGGCTCTTTTCCATAGCACAGCCTGGCCACAGGACCAACAGTCCCTGGCTGAAAAATCACACATCTCTGTAAACAGAGGATGCTCAGTCCCATGATCAGGCTCATGTGGGAGCCAGTCTGGCTGGAGAGGCAGGAAGCCCAGCTGAGGAAACCCAGAAATACCATTAGCACTGTTGGCTCAGCTGGAAGATCATCCAGTTCCCAAAATGACCTGGCTGAGAGGCAAGGAGATCAATGCCAGAACTCACACTATACTCCACCGCTAACTCCCGTGCTCAGCATCAAGATCCAGGTTCTGCAGTAATCACAATGGACCCTACTGCAGTCAGTCTACCCCACATTTCCTTTGGCCCCTGCAGCCCTCCTTCTTTGCTCTGCTACAGTTGAATAGAACTACGCACTACTCCGATGGGTTTCATTGTGTCATGTCCTCTTGTGTTCCACTGTGGTGTGAAAACTCCTTGTCCAGGTACCTCTCAGGTCTCAACTATGAGAAGCCCCCAGGCCCTACTTGGCCCTCAGGAAGGCCTGTTTCCTCTATGCCTCTGTTCCTTGGCTCACTCCGCTTGGTCCTCACGCTGACCCCTCTGCTTCTCACCTACCACTGATCATCCCCCACTCTCTGAAGTTAGCTCACAGTGGAGATCTCCCCAAGAGTTCCTCCCCCTCCACCCTCCAGCACAGACATCTCTAACAGCAACCAGGTGTCAGATTAACTCCTGACTCAATCCACCCTCAGGCCTCAGGGCCACCTTCTGCTCAAACACTTGGCATAGAGAATGGTTCACACTTGTTCTTGAGTATCCTCACATGGTGGCCTCTTTGCTATAGCACATGCTGCCCCTCTGGTCCTGGGTTTGTTCTGGACCTCTCTTTGCTGCTGGGCACAGGCAGGAATAAAAACTCACCACCCTTCCCCTACAATCTCAGTTCTGACACCAGCTATGGTGGTACAGGGGAGACCGAGCTTTGTTTCTTTTCTTGGCATCTCATTCCCCACCATACACTTTTACCTGGAGAAAGCTTGAGGGAATTATAAAAGAAAACCTACCCTGTTACCCAGCTACAGAGAGCCGTACCCCCAAGCAGTGCTGGTATGCCTTTCCTAGCCCATCCTCATCACTGTATTCCCAGGTGTCCTCCCTCAGCCTAGAGACGTTCAGGGCCGACCCGCTGTGGTTCAGTCTCTTGACCTCAAACTCTACCTTGAGCTCTCACTGCCAGTCTGAACTACCCTTTCCAAACCCCTCAAATCCCATGTCTTCTTTCTCTATAACTCAGGTTGCTATCAGCAAACTACCCTCTAGCCTCTTCTCAGAATGTTCCCTTCACTCTCTTTTGATAAGTAAACTTGCCATATTAAGACAGATATGTTCACACAAAGATGTGCATAATCAAAATAAGGAAGAAATACTCGTAACTATTACAGTCTTTATTTCTGCAACTGCTCATGTGATCATCAGTTCAGTTCAGTCGCTCAGTCATGTCCGACTCTTTGCGACCACATGGACTGCAGCACACGGCTTCCTTGTCCATCACCAACTCCAGAGTTTTCTCAAACTCATGTCCATCGATTTGCTGATGCCATCCAACCATCTCATCCTCTGTAGCCCCCTTCTCCTCCACCTTCAATCTTTCCCAGTATCAGGTTCTTTTCCAATGAGTCAGTTCTTCACATCAGGTAACCAAAGTATTGGAGTTTCAGCTTCAGCATCAGTGGTCTGCCACAGGCATAAGGGCTCTGGGTACAGCAGACCTGGGTATGGCATAGCCCTTTTAGAGGAGGTTGCCATTAACCTCACCATAAAGCTGCCAGAACTTCCACAGGACTGGGGAAACAGACTGTTGGAAGGCACAAACAGAACCCTGTGCGCACCAGGACCCAGGAGAAAAGAGCAGTGACCCCATAAGAGACTGACCCAGAATCTCTGGCAAAGGCATGGGTTGGCAGTGCCCTGTTGCAAGGTCGGGGGCAATGAGTGAGGCAGTGCATGCACAGGACCTTTTGAAGGTGGGCGCCATTATCTTTATTACTTCCACCACAGTTTTGTCAAACAACAGGGAGGGAACACAGCCCTGGGCATCAACAGAAAATTGGATTAAAGATTTACTGAGCATGGCCCCGCCCACCAGAACAAGACCAGTTTCCCCCTCAGTCAGTCCCTCCCATCAGGAAGCTTCCATAAGCCTCTTATCCTGATCCATCAGAAGGCAGACAGACTGAAAACCACAATCACAGAAAACTAACCAAACTGATCACGTGGACCACAGCTTTGTCTAACTCAGTGTAACTATGAGCCATGCCTTGTAAGGCCACCCAAGATGGACTGGCCATGGTGGAGAGTTCTGACAAAATATGGTCCACTGGAGAAGGGAATGGCAAACCACTTCAATATTCTTGCCTTGAGAATTCCATGACAGCATGAAAAGGCAAAAAGATAGGACATGAAACATGAACTCCCCAGGTTGGTAGGTGCCCAATATGCTATGGGAGATCAGTAGAGAAGTAACTCCAGAAAGAATGAAGAGAAGGAACCAAATCAAAAACAACAGCCAGGTGTAAATGTGACTGGTGATGGAAGTAAAGTCCGATGCTGTAAAGAGCAAGAATGCATAGGAACCTGGAATGTTAGGTTCATGAATCAAAGCAAAATGTAAGTGATCAAACAGGAGATGGCAAGAATGAACATTGACATTTTAGGAATCAGTGAACTAAAATGGACTGGAATGCGTGAAATTTAACTCAGGTGACCATTGTATCTACTACTCGTTTCCAAGGCAAACCATGTGCTCATAGCTAGTATTTATAATTCTAACTACATTTCCACTACCCTACTCCATATGCCTTTTGCTCTCAGAAAACACCTTGGCTTGTCCTCCTTCTTTCCCTGCAGAGTGACAGAGACTTTCATTTCTGAAGGGTCTGGCACATTAGTAGTTCTGTCTATAGTGGGGAGTTGTAGTTTTTCATTAATTTTACCACATATGTAAGGTATGCTAATACAATAATATACAATATAAGGCTGCACTAAGAGATGCCACAGGAGATCTCCTGTGTTCCAGACACACTTCTCCTCACTCTTGTTACATAATAGGAACAGACATTTCCCTCTATAATTAAAACCAATCACCCCAGTCACCACAATAGCCTCTTCTAGGCCTGGTCAGTGGGATCGGAGACCACATTGGCTAAGAAGCAGTCTCAAAATAGTCTGTGTCCCCCAGTGAAAGTACTCCTCCCTTGAGAACTAAAACTTCCAAATCCCAAAGTTTCAGGGACAGAAAGCAAAAAAAAAAAAAAAAAAAAAAAAATTGTTGCTATTGGATCACTAGGGATAATAATAGAAAAGACAACCCTCAATTGTCAAGACTCATGAATCCAGGTTGTATGGGAAAAAACCTGCAAGAAGACCCAGGAAGTGGTGCTATGCCTCCTCCAGTCAGGGGATGGGTTATTCAGACATTGATTGCTGACTTAGAGCACACACCGCATCCTGGAGGACACTGCGCCAGCCCCACAGGGTGCTCTTACCCAGCCAGCACCATGTATGCCTGAGTCTTCCAAAGGCTATGCAAAATACTCTCAACTGCTTCTGGTTGAGGGGAAACATGGAAATACCAGTAATGTCAATGAGCATGAGACAACTAGCACACTACATCCGCTGTAAAGTGAGTCCTTGGTCAGAGGGGATGCCAGCTAGGACAGCACTGATGTCAAGTAAAGCACTTCCTAACCTAAGATGGTCTAAACCTTCATGCAGCCGGTAGTCCCAGCAGTGGCCAGAGTAACAGGCGAGGCTGACATGATTCAAAGTGGCGCACAAAGTGGACACAGTGGGGAAGGAGCAGGTGTGACCAGTTGAGAGAGTAGCACTGAAACATAGATATTACAATATGTAAGACAGCCAGCCAGTGAGAATTAGCTGTATGACTCAGGGAGCTCAAATCCAGGGCTCCGTGACAAACTAGAGGGGTGGGAGAGGGTGCGAGGTGGGAGGAAGGTTCAAGAGAGAGGAGACACATGCCTACATATGACTGATTCTTGCTGATGTATGGCAGAAATCAACATAGCATAGTGAAGCAATTATCCTCTAATTAAAATTAAAAAATAAAACAAGTGGCATATGAGAGATGTTTGGTACCCACCTGTTTTCTCTTTCCTCTTTTCTTCCCCAGATCATCTCATGGATATTATTAAGCTGAAACACTATCTTTATGGTATGAACTCTCCAGTTTGTACCCTCAGTCTATGAGTTCCAAACTCCTAACTAACTGCCTACTTGAAATCTCCCATTGGATGTTTTCAATACGTCTATCTATTAATAGTTTGTCCAAAGTCCAAAATGTAACTCTTAATTTCCCCCAAAATAACCTGTATCTTCCTAACCATGAGAAAGTCTTCATCTCAATAAATAGTATCCCAGAACGTAGATTTCCCCCTTTCCCTCACCATTCACATCAAATCCACCAGATTTCCCATAAAATCTGTGTCTAAAGCCTATCTTGTCTCTATCGCCTTCTCTCAGGATACTCTACCATGACCTTCGTGGAGAAATCTCTCCCCAGAGGAGGACAAGGCAACGCCCATCTGCATGACCTCCCCAATAACCACTTCAGCACAGATGTGGGAACAAAAGCCAAGTGGTGGAGCCTGAGGACCAAGGGGGAAGATGTGGAAGTGGAGATAGAAAGAGTAGTCAAGTCTTATAGGGAGTTTGCTGTGAAGGGAAATAAGGTCAGTACAATTGCCACCCCCACCCCAGGGGTGGGGTGGCATCAGCATCCCACTCTGCTCTCAGGGTCACTGAGACTGTTCCCAGTCAAAGTTAGCCCTCAGCCTCATCATCCCTACACAAAATACCTCAGCACCCTCAATCACACCATCTCCTGCAAGTCAAGGCAGCTTTTCTCCTCAGGGTCAGCATGACTTCCACACTAGGACTAGAGAACAGGCAAAGAGGTGGAGGTGTGAAAGGGGAGCCTGACATAGCAGGGCACAGAGAGGAAGTTGTGAATGGAGGGATGAGGGTATCGTTTCTGAATGAGGAAATGTCCATGCCCTGGTCTGGCCTCAAGGATAATGGTTCCTGGAGAAGACCCACACAGCTCAGGAATAAGGCCAACACTCAGGCCCCACAGCCGGGCTCAGACTGAGAACGGGACTGGGTCAAAAGAGGGAGGAAGCCTGGCTGGGAATTTGGAATGCCCTATTCACTCTCTTGGCTCAACTCAGAGGTCATCAGGTTCCGTGGAATAAAAGGCAGGTAAGGCAAATATCTCAAGCAGGGTGATGTCCCTGGCCTCCCGCCACCGCCACTCCTGCAGTGTCCTCAGGGTGAGGTACAATCCTTCCCCTGGGCCAGGCACTGTCATAGAAAAGTGTTTTACCTGTCTGTGTCATCGAAGTGAAGTTATGTGTATGGCTGTTAACCTCAGGCCATCACGCAGCCTGTTGTAGGGCAGGCATGTGACAGATGCCTGACACACTGGAGGTCCAGCCCCTGCACAGTAGTCATGGACAAGCATGCGTACTGGGTATGGGCTGATGGGTGAGGGGTTGGACAAACAGGTGAAGGTGGCAGGTACACAAACACCACCCCTGAGCAATTCCTCTGAGCTGCCAGAGTGTGTCAGGGCCACAATCACCCAGTTGGACAGTCCAGAGTGGTCTCACATCCTCAGGAAGTGCACTCAGCCCTCTCTGCCCTGCAGAGTGACCCTCCTGCTTCAAAAGGACCCTCCAGATGTCACTGCCCCCTCAGCTGAGGGAGGGCAGCGCAGCCTAGCACTCAGGGCCAGAGAAGGCAGGAAGATGGAAGGGGAAAACCAGAGGTCCAGTTCCTTGGGCGGACATCTATCAGCTGCCATCGTCCTTGTGTCTCTGTCTCTAGAAAGAAACTCTCCTAAAAGAGCACTCTGGCCTTAGGTCCAGTATTCCTGCCTGGAGAAACCCCATGCACAGAAGAGCCTGGCGGGATACAGTCCACGGGGGCGCAGAGTCTGACACGACTGAGCGACTAAGCACAGCACACAGCACAGCCCTCAGACCCTGCTCTGTTACCCCAGCAGTCTGTTCGCAGTGCGTTCCCCTTGAGCCTCCAGCCCATCCCACAGTCCCCACCACCATGTCTCTCAGACACATGGGGCAGAGTCAGCTGGACATACCCCATCACAACCCCATAGTCATGTGCATACAGTCACATGCACCCTGTCACACACACATGATCTCAAACACACCTGTAGACACACACACAAATTCTGAGACAGATGGGCTCTTGCAGTCACATAGTCACACACACTCCAAGTCTCACGTGCCCTCACAAACACACATTCCCATACTCCCAACAGAGGATTCAACACACACACACAATTAGATTCTCACATCTCAAGCTTATGTCTGTCACGAGACCCATGCACTCTACCAGTCAGAAGCCCCACTGCAGACAGAACACATACACACTAACATCTGTAGACACACACACCCCAACATAATGTCCCTTTCATTCACTATACTCCCTTGATGCTTAGGGCATCAGTCTGCAATGCCCTTCCCTCTCCCATTCTTAGTGGCCTGAATTCCTTAGTGGCCCCTGAGACACTGGGAGCATGGGGAGAGGAATCTCTAAGCCTGGCCAGCAGGACCTCCAAACCCACAATTTAGGCCCAACACCCTCTGCAGGTAGCTCAGGTCATGTTCCCAGCCAAGCCCCAGGACCAGGAATTTAAGGAACACACCACCCACAGGCAAGAGGAGTTTGCAGTCCCCAGCTGGACCCTGTGACTTGCAGCCCTCATTGGAGGGGGCACACTCAGCTGCCATGCTCCCTCCTCCCCTCAGAGGCCATCTAAAACTCTCACCAACCCATTGATGTCAAGAACAAATTTCTCACCAAGGGCATGGACAACTACATGCAGCCTGCTGGTGAAAATGGCCCATGGAGCTGGAGGTCAGCACAGCCTCACAACTCCAGGACTGTGTGGCCAGCACAGCCCCTGTTTAACTCAGACAATCACCCATCTCTCATCAAGAAGTGTCAGGGCAGATACATAGCTGCCCAGGATGGTGACCGTGAGGTGCTAGGTCTCTTAGTCTTAGTCTTGCTTAGCCTTCCCTCTCTGATACCCCTATATTCCTTGCTTTCCTTCCTGTAAGATCCCTCCCATAAGCTTCCCACCCCTTCCCTCAGGTACACATCAATGGCATGGGCTCCAACTAGAACTCTGGTCGCTGCCCAGGCTGCCTATCCAGACTGGCAGGTGTCTGCACTGGCCCCCGGGCAGCCCCAGTCCTTCTCTGCCTGCTGCTGCTTCCTTCCTGCAGGCTGTCCCAATCCAGGGCCAGGCCCAGTGACTCACTGACCGCCCTCCCCCACCAAGACCTATATCTCTGTAGGGCAAGGCTGGCTGACACTCTTTGCATGCCATTCATCAAACTTTGGCTTGTGTGTTTTAGTTAAAGTGAGAAGTGGTGGGTACTAACCTCAGAAGGAAAGGTGGGAACGACCGGCCTACTGTCAAGACAGGCATCTGGCAGCCTAATCTGCTGCCCCCAACCCCACCTCCCTCCTTCTGTAACTTGACCTTCTATCCCCATCTTCAGCATTGGCCCTGACATCCAGAACGGATGAAAGGGCACAATGGTCAAACTACAGGAAGTTAGGGAGAACCAGCAAGGCACTAATCCTTGAGTCCTGTTCTATAAAGCAACAGTCATGACTCAGGTTCGTGCGCCACACAAGACCAAGGATGCCCCTGCCTCTCTTTAAAGTCTTTATTTTTTCAACAATTAACATCTCAGAAAAAAAAAAAAGTATTTAAATTAAATGTAATGTTTTCCTGTAATTCTTATATTAAACAAATTGTCCTGAAATCATATGCATGCCAGAACTTCACATATCTATGCAGTTCTTGTCAAATGTAGGTAGATGATAAACACAATGCATAAAACATTCCTGAATTTGGAGTAGGTTTCTTATCTTATTTACCTGATTAAAGTGCAGCTCATGGGTTCATCATGAAATCAACAGCCAAAACCAGATTGACAGTGAAGGCAAAACTTGACCTGCCTCCACAGCCTTCCCATGCAAACCAGGAGAAAAGCAAATAAACCATCACCCCCCCTATTGTTTATTGTTCTGGAGTTCTAACCAATAAAACGGTCAGAAAAAGAAGTGAAGTAAGATCCAAACCATAAAGGATTAGTGATATCAAATAGTTTTCATAAATGACAAATATTAACTGCATTCTAGAAGGAATTAATAGGGATTAAAAGGATTAAAATTATTCCAAGAGTAATTTAACATTGGAAAGTATTTCAAACCAAAATTCTTATACTTTTTTTTTTCTCTTTTGAGATAGCATATTAAAAAGCAGAGACATCACTTTGTCAACAAAGGTCCATCTAGCCAAGGCTGTAAGTTTCCCAGTGGTCATGTATGGATGTGAGAGTTGGACTATAAAGAGAGCTGAGTGCCAAAGAATTGAGGCTTTTGAACCGTGGTGTTGGAGAAGACTCTTGAGAGTCCCTTGGACTGCAAGGAGATCCAACCAGTCCATCCTAAAGGAGATCAGTCCTGGGTGTTCATTGGAAGGACTGATGTTGAAGCTGAAACTCCAATACTTTGGCCACCTGATGCAAAGAGTTGACTCATTTGAAAAGACCCTGATGTTGGGACAGATTGAGGGCAGGAGGAGAAGGGACCACAGAGGATGAGATGGTTGGATGGCCTCACCAACTCATAGACATAGGTTTGGATGGACTCCGGCAGTTGGTGATGGACAGGGTGGCCTGGCATGCAGCTGTTCATGGGTCGCAAAAAGTCAGACACAACTGAGCAACTGAACTGAACTGAACTGAATGTGATGGACTGATTTTGAAAGTTCTTCAAGAGTAAATGCTTAAGAGGACTTTCCAGGTAGCTCAGTGTTACATACAGAATCCTCCCCCTGTCAATGTGGGAGATGAAGGAAATGTGGGTTCGATCCCTGGGTCAGGAAGATCCCCTGGAGAAAGAAATGACAACCCACTCCAGTATTCCTGTCTGGGAAATCCCATGGACAGAGGAGCCTAGCAGGCTATTATCCACGAGGTCACAAAGAATCAGACACGACTTAGTGACTAAACATCACCACCACCACCACCCAGGGATAAGTGAGGGTGCCAGGAAAAATACGGCTATTATCATACTGCTGATGGAAATGACAACAGGCACAAATGATCTAGCGGGTAAGGTGGCAGTATGCATCAAAATCGTCACAAATCTGAAAACTCTTCAAACTACCATTTCCACCTTCAGGACTTTATCCCAGAGAAATAATTAAGACTAGAAACAAACCTTAGGTTCCATATCATTTATCACTACTGATTTACAAAACAATGTTTTAAATGCCCAGTAGAAAAGCAGGCAGTGTTTTTATAAGAAGTAAATTATTTAAATTTTCCTAATGGGCTGCATAAATACATGTTACTTTGCACTGGGTGGGCCAAAAAGTTCATTCAGGTTTTTTTCATAAGATGTCATGGAAAAACCCCAAGGAACTTTCTGACTAATCTAATAAGAAGACAATCATAAAGTGAGAATCCTACTTAATTGTTTTAAAAAGTATGCCAAGGTCCTTACTTGGAAAAAGTTTGGGACCACTGCCAGAGTGTCGATTTTATAGAAGCATTTCTCTAGATAATATGCCACTGTAGACTGGAAGTACAAGGGTATATGCTGGGGCAGTACATACTCCTATCCAGTCCAAATCTTCAGGACCCTCAGGAATTGTTAGTCCTGGAAGGCACAGTGATGGGGGGAGGGGTGGGTTTAGCTTACTGTTTCCCAGCTGAGCTTCTTGTCTCCACAGTGCCAGGCAACAACTCTCAGAGTCAGTCATCCTGGATTCATCTCCAAGGTCCTGGCCACACCAGGCCAATAGGAAGGCAGCCTAAAATGGAAACAGGTACATGCAAGGGCACCCATGGCAGCATGTCAACACACCTCTAAAAGTAAAATCATATAGACTTCCAGTTACAGATGATGGGCTGAACACCTTCATTCATGTTCTCTCCCACCAGTGACCAAACCAGAGGATAAAGGAATACTAAAACTGACAACCTCACAATAGCAAAGACAATGTGAAGGCATTCATTACAGGACTTGAAATTTCAACAAAATGGTGAAGAAGGGTGGGAGGAGGATGTTGCAGGGAAAGCTTATTATTGTTTAGTCACTAAGTGGTATCTGACTCTTTGCAACTCCATAGATTGTAATCCACGAGGCTCCTCTGTCCATGGGATCTCCCAGACAAGAATACTGGAGTGCGTTGCCATTTCTTTCTTCAGGGGGTCTTCCTGACCCAGTGATTGAACCCACATCTCCTGCATTGGCAGGCAGATTTCTTACCACTGAGCCACCAGGGAAGGCCTGGGGGAGCTTAGCACAACTCAAAAAAGATAAAGTGCTCCAAACATGAGGAAGGACAGGGACATAGCTGATCTGCCCCCACAGACTGACACAGGGGATGAGTGTGTTGCAAATGTGGGGTCTTTAAGGATCATTTCATCAAGGCTGCAAAAATTATACTCAAAGAGGCATATGAAATCAAAAGACTTATTAATATTGTACTCATAGGTCTCAGAGTGAGAAAAGCACACCTCCTAGGGGGCCACTTGGGAGGAGCACCAGGAGAACAGGTTCCACCAAGCATGACCGAGGACCAGGGGATAAGTGCCATAAATGGGGGTCAGGGAAGGGTACACAAGCGAAAGGTTTGAGCAGATTTCAGTGATGCATTTGAATGTTTCTAGGTTACAGTCATGGAAAGGCAGGAAGGGAAACCTATGGAGCAGACCAGCCTTATCATTCTATAGTTTGCTTGTGAGGATGTTGAGGCATCAGGGAAATATAAAATTTTAAAATATTATAACACAATAAACCCTGTTATGCCTCAGCATCAACTATACTAAAGAGATGGATGAAAGCTTTCACTTGGGTTGTGGAGATATTAAAAGTGAAGGGGACAGTTTGACTTAACCACCAAAGTCAAATTTGTTAAGGTGACAACCAGGAAGAGTTCTATTAAGCAAATGATAAGAATTTAGAATCATCACATACAAGGGAACCCACGTAAGGCTATCAGTAGGCCAGGAGAGACTGGAATTGCTGCAAGGAAAAATAACCAACAAAATGGACAAATTCCTAGTAACATACAACCTACCAAAACTAAATTATGAAGAAAGAGAAAATATAAATAGCTAAGGAGATTGCATAAGTAATCAAAAGTCTTTCAACACAGAAAAGCCAAGGATCAGCTAGATTCATTGGTGAATTCTACCAAACATTTAAAGAATTAACACTAATCCTTCTCAGATTCTTCTCAAAAATTGAAGTGGAGGGAACACTTCCAAAAACACTCTACAGGCCAACATTACCCTCATGAAGACACAAGAAAACTACAAGCCAATATACCTGACATAGATGCAAAATTTTCAATAAAATATTAACAAGCCAAATTCAACAGCACATTAAATGAATTATATGCCATAAATTGTGGTATTTATCTCTAGGATACAAGGATGATTCAATATAATGCAAATGATTTCCCCAATTAATAAAAATCATATGACATCTCAACAGATGCAGAAAGAGGATTTGATAAACTTTAATATCCTTTCATGATTAAAAACTCTCAACAAATTAAGTATACAGAAAAGGTATCTTATCATAATAAAGGCCGTACATGACAAGCCCACAGTTAACATCAACTCAATGGTGGAAAAGATGAAAGCTTTTCCACTAAGACCAGGAATACAACAAGTTGCTTAGACATACCACTCCTATTCAACACATTACTGGAAATACTAATTAGAGCAATGAGGTCAGAAAAAAACACATCCAATTTAGAAAGGAAGAAGTAAAACTGTCTCTCTTGGCAGATGATATGATCTTATCTATAGAAAATCCTTAAGAATCCACCAAAAAGCTGTTAGAACTAATCAGTTCAGTAAAGTTGCAAAGTAAAAAAACATACAAAATCAGTTGCATTTCTACATGCTAACAATGATCTGTCTGAAAACAAGAGCACACAATCCCATTTATAAAGCACTGAAAACACAATAATTAGGAATAAAATCTAACCAGTGAAATGAAATACTATTAAGCCATTGATGAAATAAATTGAAGACAGAAATAAACAGATTTTGTGTTCACGGGTCAGAAGAATTAATATTGTTAAAATGTCCATATTACCCAAAGCTAACTATAAATTTAATCCCAATCCCTATCAAAATTCCAGTGGCATTTCTTACAAAAACAGAAAAAGTAACCCTAAAATTCATATGGAGCCACAAAAGGTCATGAAGAGCCAATGCAATCTTGAGAAAGAGGGAAAACGTTGGAAGCATCTCACTTCCTGATTTCAAACTACGCTACCAAGCTATAGCCACCAAAAGCACTGTGGCACTGGCATAGAAAGACACATAGACTAATGGAACAGAGTCAAGAGCCCAGAAACAAACCTATGCACATCAGACCAACTAACATTCAGCAAGGAAGTCATGAATACTCAATGAGGAAAGGATAGATACTTCTATTATTATAGATGGTCTTAGAAAAACTGGATATTTATATGCAAAAGAATGAAATCAGCACCTATCTTACACCAGTCACAAAAATTAACTCAAAAGGGGTTAAAGACTTAAAGGTAAGGCCGAAAGCTGTAAAACTTCCAGAAGAAAACATATTATAGAACACTTGATCTGTGGCATAGAAGAGAGGAAAGAGGCTGAGTAAAAATGCTGTAGTCCTGAATTTGAATTGGAAGTATCCGCATGATTGACACATGCAATCACGTGATTGTATATATAATATGGATTAGATGTAATATGGGAGAAATAGAAGTAAAAATGCTGTAATCTTAAAATTTGGATTGGATGGAAATTATTATAGCCACCATTTTGAAAAATGATTTCACGACATCTAGAAAAGTGAAATGTTACATATACTCTAGGATTCATTGGTATATATCCTAGAGAAACTCTTGAATATATTAAACAAGATAATAATGTATAATAACATGTGTATATATGTTCTGTACAAAAGAGAAACTACCCAAAATACTCATCAACAATATGATGGCTAAATCACTTATGTTGTCTTCATCAATGGAATATTACCCAGCAATCAAAACCAGTGACTACAACACGTAATCCTGGATGAATCTATAAAATGCAAGGTTGAGCAGAGGAAGTAAACACAGAAGAAAACATTTAGATGAGTCAATTAATATAAAACCCCAAAGCACTCAATACTTAACAGTAAATTGTTTAAGGATACACAAATAAGTGGTAGAACTAAACAGAGAAGTAAAGGATGGATCAACACATGATTTAGCATGAGAGGGTAACTAAAGGGGGTGTGTTCAGAGCAGGGCATATGGAGGGTGGTGCTGGTTACGTTTCATCTCTCCAGCTAGTGAAAGGGTAAGAGGCAGGAAGGCCAGAGGTCCCCAGGCAGCAGGAGGAAATACACTGCAAGTGGCGAATGGTTTTTTTTCCTTCTCTATACAAAATTAGAGAGGCTTATTTTAATTCTGTGTTGACGGCATCTGGTTCTGCCTTGAGCTAACCAACACATTTTTTCTTATGGAAATGTTTTTCTTAAGCTATGTTATAAAACTATATATTTACCTTGGAATCTGCCTTTCTTCAAAATGGTTCCACCTGAGACTAACTTTTTCTTTTCTCAAAACTTGGGCTGATAATGGCTCAACAAACCAGTCTTCCTGTCAATTGTTTGATGGCCAGGAGATGACACATCTTGTGCCATCCCATCTCAAAAATGCATACTGTGGGACAGGGGCCTGGTAAAACTCCCTCAGTTTTGAGGTGTCTCTCTTATCCAATTAACAGCTTTCTAACAGACATAAAACACTTTGCTAAAAACTAGCAAGCAGGCCCTCTTCCTGTCCCCTTCTGATGTCTTTGTCAGAAGCTTTCCCTATCTCTATTATACTTTAATAAAACTTTGCTACACAAAAAGTTCCAAGTAGTCAAGTCTTGTCTCTGATCCCAGATCAAAATCCTCTTCTTTGGAGGTCACAAATCCCACACACATAACACAGTCATGTAACACATGGCTCACAGCAGCAAACTTTCATCTTGGGGGCTCGTCTGAGATCTTCAAGACAAGGTAAGGATGCTTGGAGCTCTAGTTCTTTGCTCTCCTAGTAAACACATTTTCTGCTGTACTTTACTAACTCTATGGTGTGCCTATGTGTGTGAAAGCAGCATGAAAGAGATGTGGATTTAGCCATGAAGAAAGCATTGAGCCCTGCTCTGTGGTCTCATGGTAATGATTGAAGGCAGCCCCCAAAAGGGGAGCCTTGTTTGGGGTTTATATTGACCTGCCAATGCCAACAGGCACCCAACATTCCTGCGAGGGAAGTGGCCAGAAATGGGTGAAGCATGTGGACCAAACATCCCTTTCTCAGTTACCTTTTCCTGGTCTTTTTGCCCACTGTGTAACTGCCTGAGGAATTAGAACTACTAGACAAACCTGTTGGATCACAGACTTTCAAGGGACTTGCAATCCACACTGTTGGTTGTTGTATCGCACACTACAGACCAGAGCACGTTCGGTAGCTGGATGGAGCTCTATCTCCCAGAATGTCTCTCAGGCTAGAAGCTGCTCTTTAGCTGCCTGCCTCAGAGGGTAGCAACCTGAAAGTGAGTCTTTATCACAGCTGTGCCTCCGATCTATATGGATAGTTGCACCGCTGGTGACCATGATGTTTTTGAGGACATAGAACGGGAATCCCAGGATCTGGTCAGATTGGAAGTGCAATGGGCTTCTTCCTTTGGTAAAGCTAGCTCTTAGCGGGCCAGAGAAGGCTCACTGGTGGCTTTGGAAGGATTGGCTTAATAGCTCAAGGACAAAAATCACTTTATGCTCACTAGCTAGCCCTTCACCACCTCTTCTGCTATCACACATACTGGTGTAGCGACACTCAGAAGGGACACCTTTGGGGTTTTTTTTTCCCCTATCATGTAACTTTTTTTTTTTTTTTTACAATACTGTATTGGTTTTGCCGTACATTAACATGAATCTGCCATGGGTGTACATGAGTTCCCAATCCTGAACCTCCCTCCCACCATCCTCCCCATATCATTTCTCTGGGTCATCTCAGAGCACCAGCCCCAAGCATCCTGTATCAAACCTAGACTGGCGATTCGTTTCTTACATGGTAGTATACATGTTTCAATGCAATTCTCCCAAATCATCCCACCCTCTCCCTCTCCCACAGAGTCCAAAAGTCTGTTCTATACATCTGTGTCTCTTTTGCTGTCTCACATACAGGGTTATCATTACTATCTTTCTAAATTCCATATATATGTATTAGTATACTGTATTGGTGTTTTTCTTTCTGGCTTACTTCACTCTGTATAATCAGCTCCAGTTTCATCCACCTCATTAGAACTGATTCAAATGTATTCTTTTTAATGGCTGAGTAATACTCCATTGTGTATATGTACCACAGCTTTCTTATCCATTCATCTGCTGATGGACATCTAGGTTGCTTCCATGTCCTGGCTATTACAGACACCTTTGATTTTATGTTCATCCTCTGGGATCATAAGCAAAGCGTAGTCAGAAAGGCTGAAGAACAGCCACACAAGCTGTTGCCTCTCCATGAAGCACCCACTGGGAAAAATAACCCATCTATAAGAGTTAATAAGCCCTTTTCTTATCAAGAAATACAAAGAATCAAGGAAGATCTGGGAGACTATTTGGAGGACCCAGAAAAAATATGTAAGAGCCTTAAGGGTGTTACTGTGCTTTATGATATTACTTGGAAGGATGTGATGTATCAGTTCAGTTCAGTCACTCAGTCGTGTCTGACTCTGCGACCCCATGGACCACAGCACGCCAGGCCTCCCTGTCTATTACCAAATCACAGAGTCCACCCAAACTCATGTCCCCTGAGTTGGTGATGCCATCCAACCATCTCATCCTTTGTTGTCTCCTTCTCCTCCTGCCCTCAATCTTTCCCAGCATCGGGATCTTTTCAAATGAGACATTTCTTCAAGTCAGGTGGCCAAAGTACTGGAGTTTCAGCTTCAACATCAGTCCTTCCAATGAATACTCAGGACTGATCTCCTTTAGGATGGACTGGTTGGATCTCTTTGCAGTCCAAGGGACTCTCAACAGTCTTTTCCAACAACACAGTTCAAAAGCATCACCTCTTCAGAGTTCAGCTTTCTTTATAGAATGAGATAAAATATTTAAAATGATTTTTTTGATGGAAATAATGAAAGACTAGACGTGGGACAAGAAATAATAAAGTTAGCAGAAATTGTACAGAATAAAACATAGTCAGAAAATAGTATCAACAATTTTTAAAATTATCTGAGATCTATGGGGAGATATCAAATTATGATATCTAAATATGCTTGGCATTTCAGAAGAAGAGAAGAGAAAACAAAGGGCAGAATATTTTCCAAAACTGAAGAACTATACTGTGACTCATCCAAGGACTTAATGATTTCCAAACCAAAAATACAGACAGCTACCACTACATGCTATGTAGGTAAGTTGCTGAAATCCAAAAGTTAAAAAAAAAAAAAAATTAAGCAGTCAGGAAAAATATACATAATTCATTCATTCAGAAAAACAAACCAACAAAAAAATAAATGACAGACATTAAAGGTGTCCTTCATGTCAAATACAGTGAAGGTAGAAGACAACGTAACATTTTTATAGTGCTAAAAGAAAGCAAATCAAATCAAACTAGTTACTATATCCAGCATCTTCTTTAAAAATGGAAGGTAAAATAAATACATTTGAAACAAACGTAAGCTTAGAAGATTTGTTGTACTGCAAAAATACAATAGAAATTTCTAATTTAGAAAAGCAATAATCTCAGAAGCCTGGGCCTATAGAAAAGAAGCCCAATGGAAATAGGAAATATATGGATAAATACATTTACTATAAAAATACTATTGAATGCTTGAAACTGAAAGTATTATTTACTCAGTTGTGTCTGACTCTGCGACCCTGTGGATTGTAGTCTTTTATGCTCCTCTGTCTATGGCATTCTCTAGGCAAGAACACTGGAGTGGGTTGCCATTCCCTTCTTCAGAGGATCTTCCCAAGCCAGGGACTGAACTCTGGTCTCCTGCACTGCAGACAGATTCTTTACCATCTGAGCTACCAGGGAAACTCTACAACTATTTTTAATTTGATGAATTTCCTTTCTGTAGAACCATATTCTGTATTTTCCTTCATCCATAGTTGGTTTCTATGATTCTCATACATGTGATATGTGAAATAGCAAAAGTGAAAGTCACTTGGTTGTATCCGACTCTGTGACCGCATGGACTATGCAGTCCATGGAATTCTCAAGGCCAGAATACTGGAGTGTGTAGCCTTTCTCTTTTCCAGGGTATCTTCCCAACCCAGGGATCAAACCCAGGTCTCCCGCATTGCAGGCAGATTGTTGACCAGCTGAGCCACAAGGGAAGCCTGATTTTTGAAATAAAATGGCTTCAAATTTTAAAACATACATCTAAGACCTACTATCAGATTTCATTACATCACATATTTTACATGTCCAGATCAAAGCAAAGGAAATGTAGAGACTGAATACATTTCAGTAACATTTTCCAATGCAAAACTCAATTTCTCTCCAAGACAAATGAAGGACTCATAGTAGAGGCTTGTAAAAAAAATGCTTCCAAAGTTATGTATTGGATTTTTTCTTTTCACGGACAGTGAAAGGCTTTCTATTGAGAAAATGTGAATTTAATAAACCTCACTTTCAATACATCCTGTGCATGTGCAATTCTCCATTCCTTTAGCCAACCTGCTTTCTAAATGAGGAGAAAATTGACTTTCCAGGCAAAAAAGCAAGTACATATTAGACATATTGTAAACTCAGCCAGATTGACCTAACTAGATTATTTGTATTATTTTCTAAGAAATATATAAACACACTGCATGTGATATCTTCTCAAAATTCATTCAGAAATTTTGGGTCTCTATTGCCTTTTATTATTCTTCCCCATGAATATATTACCTTCTCACATATAAGCAAAACCTGCTGATGGCCAGTTCTTTATAATTTTATCTTAGGGACTTCCAGGCATGTTTCAAACCACATGTTAAGGCATCGGCAGAATCACATGTGAAATATTTGTTGAAGGCCTGGAGATTTTATTACTTTCAAGTTTCTACTCACCACATTAACCAAAAGAGGTGGGCAGAAGCAGACACTGTGCTTTTCTTTTTTAAAATTTTTCAAGTACAATTTTTTGTTTCCAGCATAGCAACATTTTTGAAGCATGCATATTCGTCTCTCCAAGTCTGAACAATTTTTGCTCCACCAATAATTTACTGCATATAGGGAGGCATACAGGGAAGTACCTCTTTTTTTTTTTTAATTGTCATGCTCTAATTCCCTTTCTCTTTGTTGGAACAGCATATTTTTTGGGGGCTGTGCACTATAATCCATGAAATCTCGAATGACACAGTTTGCCGAACATCCAGAGTGAGTTAGGTACTATGACAGTTACAAATAAAATTAAGTCTGTTTCACCTCAAGGAACTTTGGTTTGATGGGAAAAAATAGTGAGTTAAAGTATGTTCTAAAGCCTAAAACATAAAAACATTAGTTAGCAAATAAAAAGTGCCATAGAGAACATCTCATATAGAGGAGATGCTAGTATTTATTCTTACCTGATGAAATTAGGACAAATTCTCTTTCTCCCTTTCTTTCTCCCTCTCTATTTCTGCCTTGCCCTGTTGTTGTTTTTTTTTTTCTTTCTGCTATGAATTTCTTATCGAATGCTGGGATATGTGAAAATAGCATCTAATCTTCCAAAGTTTTGCTGAGACTTGGAAGCTCTATTTTTTCTGCTCCTGTCTTCAGTGGCACATCATTAAAACTTCCTTAATAAGGTTTCATCAGAGAAAGATGAAGCACATATATCATTTGAAATGTTAAACAGAAATTCCATTTGTTATACTTATTGAAATTTTTTTTTTCAAGTAGATATGTTTTCATTCAAATGACACCATGTCTGCAAAATACTCATTATATAGTTCTTTCAACTCATCACATGTTGTCATAGAATAAGAACTAGTTAGGCATTCAAAAACAACTATGCTTTTAGATACAACTATGAAGAAATTTGTTTATCTAATGTTGAGAAACTCCGCTAATGAAATGATTTCTCAGTCATTCTTCTACAGCATGGGGTAGTCAGCATTTTATCTCTTCCTGAGCCAGTGTCCTAAACAGAGTCTAGCAGAGCCTTGTGAATGTGTGGCTATGTATCTGTATGATTATTTGTGCTTCTCCTCTTAGAGGCACACTTATTGTTTCACATAGCACTCACATAAGGAACTGTAATAGCCATAGCTACCTTACTATTTAGAGAGCATCTGTACCAGTAGGCATAAATGTATTTAAGAGAAGTTTACAAATGTTCATTGTAGTTGTGTTTAATGACAAATCCATCATTTTCCTTGTGGGTTTCTTGATATGAGTGTATATATTTGTGTAAGAGCTTAATTCAAGAGGAAAAAAAATTTCAAATATATTTTCAAATGCTATTCAGGAGATGTATATTTCAATTATATACAACACCCAAGAACTTTGTGATTGTTTTCAGAATAATCTCAGTTTTACACAGGAATGAGCCCTAGACTGATTCAGAGAAACAGAGATTGAATCTAAACTTCAATATTTAATAACTGCAATGTAAATCATGGAAATAATCATGTGATATCATAGCCTACTCCAGTCCTGAGGTCTGGTCCTTGGCCCTAGAGTCTCTGGGACAGTTCTATATCTTTATTATGCATTTCCTTTAGATTCTTGCTAGTTCAAAACATTTCTATTATTCACAGTTTTCATAATTGAATTGTTCTAATTAGATAAATTAGCTGAGCTCATGCAAACTTATCATATGGTATATATAAATATAGACAGATACAATACTACTGAGAAGTAAAAATAAATGTCATTCTTCTAATGATACATTTAATGATGACCAGATGAGAAGATATAGAGGTACATTTCTAACACTCCAATTCAAGATGGAAGCCATATATAATGAAGACAGATATATAGGTTTTAAACATAAATTTTAAAAGTGACATTGTTAGAAGACTCATTATTTAATAATCAGTATCTTAAACTACTTTTAATCAAGGGACACATTGTTCCAATAACACAAAGAATTTCCTAATGAATAATAATAATAAATGGTTGAAAAGAGTCCATTTGAAAGTGTAGAGTGAAAATCTAATGGCAAACTCTTGACCTTTCAAGTCATTCTGTCAAAGAGGAAATAATCTGAAACAGAGCTGTGCTACACAGCTGCATATTAGCTCTATTGTGAGAGTGAACTATGCTTGTTTTGTAACTGGCTATGGATCTATGAATAATGTCAAGGCCTTTTAAATGTCATGGTTTTCTGGCTTTGGGCCACCTCTGCATGAAACATTCCATTCTGTGTGAAACATTGTGACTGATTTGCAATATAGATGGCAAGTTACTACTTTAAAATTTTCTGAATTCTCTCCTATGACCGTAGATAGCAATAACTGTATTAAGAAAAATTATGGTAAGTTAGAAAGTACTGAACAGAGCTTGGTTGAAATTTTGGACTTTTATTAACCTCATAATGTAACTGTGGAAAATTCTGAAAGAGAGAGGAATACCAGCCTCTTGAGAAACCTATATGCAGGTCAGGAAGCAACAGTAAGAACTGGACATGGAACAATCTCCTCTTTCACTTTCATCAAGAGGCTCTTTAGTTCTTCTTCACTCTCTGACATAAAGGTGGTGTCATCTGCATAGCTGAGGTTATTGATATTTCTCCTGGCAACCTTGATTCCAGCTTGTGCTTCATCCAGCTTAGCATTTCTCATGACGTCAGGAAGCAACTGTTAGAACTGGACATGGAACAACAGACTGGTTCCAAATAGGAAAAGGAGTACATCAAGGCTGTATATTGTCACCCTGCTTATTTAACTTATATGCAGAGTACATCATGAGAAACGCTGGGCTGGAAGAAGCACAAGCTGCAATCAAGATTGCCAAGAAAAATATCAATAACCTCAGATATGCAGATGACACAATTTTTATGGCAGAAAGTGAAGAACTAAAGAGCCTCTTAATGAAAGTGAAAGAGGAGAGTGAAAAAGTTGGCTTAAAGCTCAACATTCAGAAAACTAAGATCATGGCATCCAGTCCCATCACCTCATAGCAGATAGATGGGGAAACAGTGGAAACAATGGCTGACTTTATTTTTCTGGGCTCCAAAATCACTGCAGATGGTGATTGCAGCCAAGAAGTCAAAAGATGGTTGCTCCCTGGAAGGAAAGTTATGACCAACCTAGACAGCATATTAAAAAGCACAGACATTATTTTGCCAACAAAGGTCCGTCTAGTCAAGGCTATGGTTTTTCCAGTAGTCATGTATGAATGTGAGAGTTGGATTATAAAGCTGAGCACCAAAGAAATGATGCTTTTGAACTGTGGTGTTGGAGAAGACTCTTGAGAGTCCCTTGGACTGCAAGGAGATCCAACCAGTCCATCCTAAAGGAGATCAGTCCTGAGTATTCATTGGAAGGACTGATGTTGAAGCTGAAACTCCAGTACTTTGGCCACCTGACTTGAAGAAATGTCTCATTTGAAAAGATCCCGATGCTGGGAAAGATTGAGGGCAGGAGGAGAAGGAGACAACAAAGGATGAGATGGTTGGATGGCATCACCAACTCAGGGGACATGAGTTTGGGTGGACTCTATGATTTGGTAAGACAGGGAGGCCTGGCGTGCTGTGGTCCATGGGGTCGCAGAGTCAGACACGACTGACTGAACTGAACTGAACTCTGCATATAAGTTAAATAAGCAGGGTGACAACTTATAGCCTTGATGTATTCCTTTTCCTATTTGGAACTAGTCTGTTGTTCCATGTTCAGTTCTAACCGTTGCTTCCTGACCTGCATACAGATTTTTCAAGAAGCAGGTCAGGAGGTCTGCTATTTCTATCTCTTTCAGAATTTTCCAGAGTTTACTGTGATCCACACAGTCATATCCTGGAGCAAATGCTAACTCCTGACTCAAAAACTCCAGTTTTGGAGAAAGCTATTGCCTGTAGAGATGAATGGCTTGGTAATGAATCAGCAGGAAAGATGGAGGACGAGATAGCCACCCTCCCTATTGGGAATCCAGCGATCTCAACTAAAGAACCAGACTGGGACTATAACACAGTAAAGGAAGATGGAATCAGAGTCATTTTGTCAGATGTATTCTTGAAGGACTCAGGGGAGTACATGCTAAGACTTTAAATTATGCCAAACTGGCAAACATAGAACAGGAAAAGAAGGAAGCACCCAGTAAATTTCTTGACAGTGAGAAGCCCTTCACAGATTCACAGAGATTGATCCCAAAAGTAAAGAGTGACGAATTATCTTAAAGGATAGATTTCTCACTCAGTTGGCTCCTAATATCCACTATAAGCTACTAAAACAGGAATATGAACCAAACAGTCTTTAGATAATCTGTTACAACTGGCTTAGACAGTTTATTAAGGCAAGGAATATGAGGAGAAGAAGGAAAGACAGAGAAAGACCAAGGAACAGACTGAAGCCCTAATAATGGTGGTCAGAACCTTTCTGAGACAGCCTGAGAAAAGTGCCCAGAGGGACCCAGGTGGAAAGGGACAGATTTGCAATTGCTGTGAAAAGGGGCACCTCAAGTAGGATTGCCCTCAGGCTTCTAAGTTGCCCCCAGGTCCATGTCCGATCTGCAAAGAACCACACTGGAGGAGTGCCCCCAGAGACGTAGGACCCAGGGGTTGGGCTCTCAAGACAATCAGGACTAAAGGTGCCCAGGGGTCCCCACACAAGCTCCCATTCTAATTACACCCGAGAAACCCAAGGCATTAACGACTGTGGGGGGCCAATCAGTCAATTTTCATTTGAATACCAGGGCAACTTACTCTGTGCTTAGTGGGCCCCTGGCCCACTTTCTTCCCAATCCACTAATGTAACGGCAATGTCTGGACAAGCCAAACGTTATTATTTCAGTTGTCCTCTAAGCTGCAACTAGGACTCTGTACTATTTTCACATGAGTTTCTGATCGTGCCAGAGTCTCCTCACCCCTTTTAGGGATGGATATACCGAGCAAGGTCCATGCCTCTGTTTTCATGAATATGGAGCCCTCTCCTTCCCCCCCATTAATTGAACAAAATATAAATCCTAGAGTGTGGGCTGATGGAAAAACTGTGAGTCGAGCACAAGATGCTGTTCCTGTCACTGTCAAGCTCAAAGACCCACACGTTTTTCCACATCAAAAGCAGTATCCTCTGAAATCCGTGGTTAAGTAAGGGTTAAAAGATTATCATTGAAAATTTAAAGGAGCAGGGGCTATTAATTCCCTGTAACAGTCCACATAACACTCCTCTTTGGATGTGAAAAGTCAAATGATGAACAGTGACTAGTTCAAGATTTATGAATAATAAATGAGGCTGCGGTTCCTTTACACCCCATGGTGCCTAATCCTTATACTCTATATTGTCTGAAATTCCTGAAGAGCTAAATATTTTTCAGTAATTGATTTAAAAGATGCTTTCAATTCTATACCATTAGCAGAGGAAAGTCAATTTTTATTTGCCTTTGAAGATCCTACCCAGCCAGCTTCTGTTAACCTGGACAGTTTTGCCCCAGGGGTTTCATGACATCCCTCACTTATTAGGACAGTTTGTCACGGGACCTACAAAACTTTAATAGCCTCAAGACACTGGGGCTACTGGTGTTACAATACATAGATATCTTGCTCTGTTCTGAGACAGGGGAAGCTTGCTCACAAGCTTCAGAAGGCTTCCTAAATCTTTTGGCTGGCTGTGGTTATAAGGCATCAAGGGAAAAGTCTCAGCTTTGTCAACAATCTGTTAAATATCTGGGCCTAATCATATCCAAAGGGACGAGGGCCATAGGCCCTGAGAGAATTAAGCCTATATTAAATCATCCCCTACCTATGACTTTAAGACATCTAAGATTTGGGGGCATCACAGGCTACTGCTGCATTTGGATTCCAGGTTATGGGGAACTTGCCCGGCCTTTATGTAAACTTATAACTGAAACTCAACAAGCCCAAACCGACAAACTGGTTTGGTCTCTACTCAAAAGGCTTTGAAGGCTCTACAAACTGCTCTCCTGCAAGCTCCTGCTTTGAGCTTGCCCACAGAGTTTAATTTGCTTGTCAGTCATTGTTGTTAGAAGAACCAATAACTAAGTTTAAAGTTTGTGGCAGATTTCAGCTTTTCAACAGGCACCACAACAACTCCAGGAGGTGACACATGACCCAGCCTTTGAGTCAAACAAGCCGTGGTTTAAGCCAGGAACCAAGGTCCTAAAAAACATTGAGACCTGGCGGGTGGGGGGGTGAATCTCTTGAGGCCCTCTGGGAAGGCCCTAACCAGGTTATTCTTTCTTCTGCCACAACTATCAAGGTGCCAGGAATTCATCTGTAGGTGCACCACACGAGTTAAAGTGGCATCCAGACCCCTCAGACTAAGCCAATCATTTTATCTTTATCCTCTATGTTTTTACTTTTTCACTTTACAAATGGGCCTAATAATCTTTATATGAGTCTGCTTCTGCTGACTCCAAAATTCTGATTCTGCTGTTTAACTCTCAAGATAATGCCTTCCTGTCCTGGGCTCATTCCTAAGCCATATTCCACGATCAAATTGCAGGATCTGCAAAGCATGTCCCTCCTCATCAGTGGACGACTTCCTGTGGTGGGCGTCTCCACGTCAAGGAAAGGACTTGCTCCTAGTCTGCGACTACCTTCAACAACAATCATATGTGATGCCTCTTTTTAATCTGATTCAGACATCTAACAATCCTAAGAAGGACTGGTGTTAACATTTTGTACCTTAACTACAGACATAATGTGACTTTTAATTTGGATTGTTTTAACTTGGTTTAATGATGATTTAGCTGCACCTAAGACGACAAATGAGTCTAGATCTGATGGATTTTTGCCTGATATTTATAAAATATGGGATGAGGTCATATGGCTAACTCCTGAAAAGGGACGCCTAATGTCTAGTGCTCTCATATGCTGGGAACAAATAGAGCCATCCCCAAAAGTTAGAACTATAATGACTGGAAACAATTGGGGGTTTTGCCTCAAGAAACACATAGGTAAGCATTCCTGTGCTTTCCAACCCCAGTACAGGTCCTCCTTTTGCCTGGCCAGGCATTGATTGAGACTGGATCCCTCAGTCACACTGATTTGCTCCAAGTGGGACCTAATGGATATGTGGCTCTTACCTATGGGCTTCGCTTGCCCCTGGCTGGATAGGGAGAAGCACCCTAGGTCTAGCTTTTACTCATGGCTTCATATTTTCAGAGCTTCCAGAGAAGCCTGCTAATCTGCCACACCTTAGAATCATTGGACAAGGTCTGTATTTCACTGGTATGATTATTTGGCTGCAATATTCGTCCCCTCTCTGGAAGCTACAGACATTATGCTATGAGATGATGCTCTAAATTTACTCAACAAGCCAAGATTCTCAAAAGCTATTTCAGCCCTTAATGCTGAACAACAGATTGGCCTTAGATATTCTAAGTCACACGAGGAGAAACTTGTGCCAATATTTACAATGAGCACTACTGTCACTCACTTTATTAAATACATGAACAAGATGATTCAGGCTATGGGTACTCTGAAGCCTCAGTTGCTTCACTTTGGGAGACGTTAACTAGTTGCCCATGGTGGAAAACTACCTTAATTGTAGTAATTCTGATTATTCTGTTTTTGCTGTTTGTTCCCTGCATCTGCAACTGTGTAGCTGGATTTGTTTCTAGTCACATGAAGGCTTTTAAGTCCAAACTCCTATGAGTGCCACAGCTTCCTCCAACTACTACTTGGGGCCTCTGGATCAGAGACCCTCAATAGGAAGGTTAGGACAATATGCTGCCTCACCAATTTAGGGACGATGCCCCTTGTCAGCTCAGAAGAAGTTAAGGAATGAGAACAGTGCCCCTATCCCTAAGCAATGTAATTCTCCTAAAAGAAAAGGGGGGATGAGAGAGTAACAGGCACGAAGGTCAGAGGTCCCCAAGTGGCAGGAGGAAATAAATCACAAGTGGCAAACGTTTTTTTTTCATTCTCTATACAAAATTAAGAGAGGCTCCCACCGGGTTCTGCCTTGAGCTAACCAATGTGTTTTTCTTACGGAAACATTTTTCCTAAGCTATGCTGATGAAACTATTTACTTTGGAATCTACCTTTCTTCAAAATGGTTCCACCTGAGACTTTTGCTTTCCTCAAACCTTGGGCTGATAATGGCTCAACAAACCAGTATTCTGTCGATTGTCTGATGGCCAAGGGATGACACACCTTGTGCCATCCCATCTCAAAAACGCATATTGTGGGACAGGGGCCTGTAAAACTCCCTCAGCTTTGAGGTCTCTCTCTTATCTGATTAATAGCTTTCTAACAGACATAAAACACCTTGCTAAAAACTACCAAGGGGGTACTCTTTCTGTCCTCTTCTGATGTCTATGTCAGCTTTCCCTAGCTCTATATTTTAATAAAACTTTGCTACACAAAAAGCTTCAAGTTGTCAAGCCAGCAATGGCACCCCACCTCACTACTCTTGCCTGGAAAATCCCATGGAGGAGCTTGAAGACTGCAGTCTATGGGGTCACTGAGGGTCAGATAGGACTGAGTGACTTCACTTTCACTTTCATGCATTGGAGAAGGAAACAGCAACCCACTCCAGAGTCCTTGCTTGGAGAATCCCAGGGATGGGGGAGCCCGGTGGACTGCTATCTATGGGGTCGCACAGAATCGGACACGACTGAAGTGACTTAGCAGCAGCAGCAGCAGCAGTCAAGCCTTGTCTCAGACCCTGGGATGAAATCTTCTCCTCCAGAGGTCACAAATCCTGACGAAACTCACAGCTCACAGCAGCAACCTTTCACCAGGAAACAGATCCACTGCCGCGTGTTCTTCTTTCCTTCAAATTGAACATGTTTTCTAGCTCCACTGTACATATATGTCTTGATATAAAGTATTTAAAAGAAGAAGAAAAGGAAAGGGCTCTAGGTCTAGGGAGATCTTTAGGGTGGGGACAGCATGAACAAGCTTTCAAGCCATGCTCCCTATGACCCTGGCAAGGAGGTGGCCAGGGCTGCTGCAGACCAATGAGTTTCCATTGGAGGAGGAGGAACTGAGCCCACACTTCCTCTTGATGAAGGGTCGGGGAGGGTCATACCCAGCCCTGAGCAGAGTAGGAAGGGAGACAACTGGAAAAGGCAAGGAGGTTCAGAGCAGCACTGTGGGGTGAGATGAGGCCCAGTAGCAGAAAAAGGAAGGGGAGACGACTCAAAACGGCCACGTGACTCAGGGTGGGAAATAGTATCCAACACCATTTCCTATCTCT